>CANNZV010002335.1:0-33996 GCA_947561585.1 Caprella mutica | reverse complement strand
GTCACAATCAGTGCACGTATCATGCAATGTGAAAGACTACCAGTATGTTGTTTCTAAAACCCCGGAATCTTGTATACGATTATCTGAAATAACGCTGGTTATAATAAGTACGATTTTCTTGATCAATCTCTTTATATGTTAATGCAAGTATTCTTTGGTAATATATTACCTCTCTAGGCATTTAAAATGATGCAAACAGTACTCTAACATACATATTTGCTTCCGTTCCACCATAACCCCATGTAACATTTATTAAGCCATCTGTGTAAACCATATTATAGAATAAATAATAATTTTTATCATGAAAATTTATGTTACTGTTCTAAGAAAAATGATTACTGTATTTAATAATAAATAGTAGACTAAATCTCCATGGCGTCATGCTATTTATGTTTTTGGATAAAAAAAAAACTACCTATAAATTAAAGTAAATCAAAGTGTTACTATGAACTGCACCCACATATTCTTTAGACAATTTAATATTTTTAAAGTGTTATCTAAAGAACTCTTCCTAGCCTATATATTAGTATATACTATATAAATAGTATATACTAATAAATTATTAGGTACTATTTTTTTTGAATAATATATACTTCTTTAATTTTAGAGAACCTAGTCATAATTTAACAAAGGTCTTCTATATCATCTCTGAAATTAAAAAGTTTATTTTATTCAAAATTAAATAATAAGTGATTAGTGATTAGTACTTTAAAAGAACTATTTTGATAAGTCATTTAATAAAAATAATGAATAAGGACACTGCACTGTGTATAGGTAGCCTACCTATAAATTTTACTCACATACTTAGTAGTGAGTAATCAGTTTCAAGTGGTAACCTTTTCAGCTAATCTAGATCAGTTTTTGGGTCGTCGTCACTGAAAACGTCTGGCAGTAACATTTAGTGATCCATGGGGTTATGCTTGACATTTTGAAATTAGTTTCAAGTGGTAACCTTTTTAGCTAATCTAGCTTAGTTTTGACTACCATTAAAACGCCGCCCATGACCGCACCCACCTGGTGAGACCCGGCAGACGTACAGATCCTAGATCTGCAATTGGTGCCAGATACTGTGATACTGTTTAAAATCGGTAACTTTTTCAGCTAGGCTGACCCCCCTGGGCTCCCGGTCTATATATCCTCAATAAATTTCATTATTTGTTTGCTAACCCTGATATTGTTACAATGTATTCAAAATAAAAAATAAAATTAACAATCATTAGAGTTATATATTCATATATTAATTGCTTATTTTACGTTATATTCATATAAGTTTAGTGTGATGTAATTTATATAAAGATCCATACTAAGACTTTGTGTATGTAAATGTTATATAATTACTTAGGAAACAAAAAGTTATTACATTATGTATATCCCGTACACTGTATCCATTATATTTGCTATTAAATACCAGATCGCATGCCAAACCAGTAAATGAAGCTCATATCGCACACCAAACTAGCACCTATAAATATAATACATAATTAAATATGCTGATTCCATTAAATCACATGTACATATGAACAAATGTTTGATTTTACCCAAACCTTTAAAGGGATAGTAAAGTCAAAATTAAATAATCGCCAAATTGGTTTTAAATCGATTCAGAATATTTAATTTAACTGCCCCTTTAAGTTCAAGAATCGGCTTTTTTAGCTTTCAGTTACTTGAAAAATTTAAATATTCTAAATTGAACTCTGATTATTGATTATTGTCTTTATATCAGAAGTACAATCTTTACTTTATATCATTTAGAATAGGAATAAACTACATATCAAGAAATTAAGAATCCAATTGTTTTCATTTAATCGAACACAATTATATTGAATGAAACATCATCATTTTCTATTAATTTATAATTGAAATGCAAATAGGGTAAATAGTTTATAGTTTTAATTGCCCTAAATAGGGTAAAGACTTGGCTTTGGGCAATTTTTATAATCTTCATCAGCTCTTTTTTCATTTCCTATCCTTATCATGGACGGTCATTCGTTATTTTTCTCACCAGGAGGGTCAATCATGTACACTAGGGTTGCCGTGTCGTTATTGCAAGGTTCAGTCCATCGTTTGAACAGACTATTTGTTGTGCTGCATTCATCATCATCCCACATGAACATTGAATCTTCTAATGTGATCGAAAACGATTAATATTACATACACCACAGATAAATATTCATCGATATATTTGTGTATGGTAAACAGTACATACCCTCAGAAGCTGCTTTTTCGGCACACTCTTTAAAAGTTGATATTTTGGATCTTTCAACCCAAGATATCCTATTCATCTGACTTTCCGCTGCTGCATATTTAGTGAACTTAGCAGTTTGGTTGACAGGCTTAATGGAATATACTGAACAGGTGAGACGCGCTGCGCTATCATCAGATGGAGGCGAGACCATTAATGACACCTGAATTGATGAGATAATTTTTGATATTAAAAGCTTAGGACTTTTACAAAATTTAGACATGTAATCGGTTTGTTCAGTTGTTGCTAGAATGTCAAAACTTTTTACTTTTCGAACATCTTTACTTTTATTCTAATTGGACTTTAATAAGATTGTTATTTGACAGGGTGGTATACAACGATATTATTGATAAGATATAAATGAAGAGTTTGGTTCCAAAACGCGATAAACGACACTTTTGAAAAAAATGAGTTTCCACCTAAATCAATATTGTATTTCGTCGGTATTGTGGATTTGAATTGTTTATGTTATTATAACCTCAATATGCTATGTGAATGATTGAAACAGAAAATAGTGGTTTTCATCTTTGTACTTTCTTGGTAAAGAAAACACATTTTAACTCAAATTGATCAAAATGGATTTATAGCGTTTTGGAACCAAACTCTTCAAATATACAATAGGTATTTAACAAAATATGCATGTGTTATCAATCATCATGAATTTAAGATGACTCTAATTTTATGTTTTACTGGCTCTTATAGGAAAATAGGTATTTCTTACGTAGTGAGAAGTTCGTCCTTCCAAAGCACTCGCCACTGATAACTGAATCTGGAAAAAATAATAAGTAAAGTTTTTTTTCAAGGGTATCATTAAAAACTTTTCTCAATTTGATTGATATTTTCCTTATTACTCACCATCAACTGAACCATTAACATCCTGAATAATATGGTGATCATCTTGTAGAAAAGAAATTGTTATGACTTGTAACTATGAGATGATAATTAAAAATGAACTGAAAGAGATTATGTTAATATATTAACTACATTAAGTATCAATCTAATACACTCAAATAGTGTGTAAATGGTCCCAAACTTAAGAAAGCCACTTAAGGCCTCATACCACAAAATTTGAGATATTATACTTATGTTTTAAAAGCTTGACAGTGTTTCAGTGTGAAGCATTCCGGAGACTAATTCAAAAGTGCATCAAACTTTAATGTGAAGACATGGCAGTGCATCGGACTAATACATTTTTAAGCTTAAACCACTTATGTAAATCAATAATTTCATTAATTTGTAAATACTGCACTTGAAGGTCTTTACTTTTAGAACCAGCCGTGAAACACAAAATCGTATAAGAGACTTAGACAGAAACAGTGTTTTTCAGAGTTTAATTCTACATTTCTTCCCAATTGATGAGGGTGTAATTGGTTAAGTTAATTATCACAAGTCACTTTTGAATTAGAATAGAAATGAAATTGAAAATGGGATTGAAAACCATATTGATAATATGTATGACAATTTGAAACAAACTGTTCGGGATATTGATTATTAAACTAGCATAATTCAACTACTTCAGTACAAAATTAATTATTCAGTTGATATATTTAAAGAAGTGACGTTTTTGACCAAATTAGAGGTAAATACTCCCACAATTATTACACTTAGGAAATCTTTTGAATCTTCGGAAGGCAAAAATCTCTAGTTAGAGATGGTTCTAGGGAAACTCTCAGGCGGAAAACTCTCAGACGGAAAACTCCCAGTGCCATTTTAATTAGTTAATGATATGCATTAAAATTTGAAACTTAAGCAAAATTTACAAACTAAAACATCATAAATATTAAAAATTATGATTGAAATTCTTTAGAAGCAATTTGGATAAAAGGATAAACAATTATGCTTGAGTTAATGCTTTCTAAAATACTAAAGATTGCGAAACTGCTGCAGTTATAAATGAACAAGTAATAGCCTTGTTCATTTGGAGGATATTTCAAACATACAAGCAGTATCGTATTTTAAAGTATTTCAAGGAAATATGTTTTTAATATATTAAAAGTTTTACTAGTAATCGTTCACTAAATTACCACTCCATATTTTATTTTAAGCCTATGACTAAGTTGAACTCTTTGTTTATTTGGAAGCTATTTCAAACACACTGACAGTTTCGTAATTTGAAATAATTAAGACAGCTCTAACCCAAGGATAAATGAACTACTAAATAATTTGATAAATAAATTTTAATTAAAAGTTTTATTGTAAAAATGTTTTATATTGTAGTTTTGCTTTAGCTACAAATTGTAATGCATATTATTGTAATGTTTTACTTGTTAAAATTTACTTAGGAAATTTTTTTTAATGCATTTTACTAATCAATAAAAATGTCACTGGGAGTATTCCACACTGGGAGATTACTCACTGGGAGTTTTCCGGACATCCAAATTAAGTGATTTACATAACTTATTAGGTCTTTTTGCAACCCACATTACCTAGAACACTTTTTAATATTTTAACAAGATACTTAACAACAAACAATTTCATACAAACTCATTATATAGGAGAGCTTCGTGGTAAGGGTGCACACACACGAAGAATGCAACATACTTTTCCATTAGGAATGTTGAAATTTTTTTGATCGAAAAATAAACATATAATTAAAACCAATAATAGCATTGAATGTTATCATGATGCTTTGCAAAGCTCTATAACAAGCATGCATCCAAACAACCGGAAGTTTTTGAGGGGAAGAGATGATGAAAATAGTATTTAAAAAGCGAGTACATAGCTCTTTGTCATATTATCATGCAAATATTGTCTGAAAAATATTATTCTATTTTTCATATTGTCACGAGAAATTAGGTGAAGTAGCAGGTTTGTTTGAGGATATTTCAGTGATTTCATATTAATAGTACTTGTAAACATTGAAGGAAACCTGACAGGAGTGGAGACCATTCAGCAAAATACCCCATCCATCTACATGAGTATATCTTAGACGTGCACAAAAAATATTTTATCTTTATAGGTATACAGTTATGGTGGAAATAGTGTAATGACGGTTGTGGTAGAGTTAAATTGTTAGTAGTGGTGAACTTAACCATGCCTAAGCGCAAACCTTAAAGGAACGGAGACCACGCATATGAACACTCCACACCTAAATGCTTTATTTACGTATTTTCATTTGCTGATCATGGTCACTTTACATCCCCGAATGAAATCAAGGGAACAGCAAATGCCAAACTACAGCAGCTTCATCGAATCAAGGACCGTCGTTTATGTCTAGCTCATGATTCACCATATCGATTGCAATCAGTACGTGAACAGATCCCAGCAACACTTCTCCCATTTAGATGACCTGAAAACTGTTGGATATCACAGACAGTACCAAAGAAGCAAGCGAGTCATGTACCCCAATGTCATCACTCCTCTGGTAAAGTGTGCTCTACATATAGGCAATGCAGTTCAAATCTTACCACCGATTACATTTTCTGTGACAAAGTGGATATCAAGGATTCTGATTGTAAAACTTGGAAAGCAGAAGTCTTGCAATCTTGGAACAACAAAGAAAACCGATGGGAGCAAATTGAATCAAAGTTTTGTGATACATAAAATATGGTTGGTTAACTTAACTGTTATTTTTTGAAATATTTTCACCATCACCATGCTATACATATAAAAAAATCGTGACCGGACAATTGCCAACCGCGGACAATTGCTACCCGGACAATTACCACCCAAATAATTATTATCAGGCCTCTTAACTTAAAAGATAGTGATAAAATATGAATAGTATTTTTATACGATTAATTATTAATTATTTACATTTAGAGATACAAATTTCTTCATTCAACTTTTATTAATATTTTATAAAATTAATTATTCCTCTTGGTGATATAATAAATTACATATTGTTTTTTTATAAGATTTATTTCCATCATACACTATATTTCTATAATACAATAATTATTGATCATTTCCATCATAAATTAAATACTCCTTTATCACCACTATCATTATTAAATAAATATTTATAATTTAATATATGGCAAGCAACAGTAATTGAAATGAATCGCTCAATTATGTACATATTCTAATTTTTTTGAACTCCTTTTACATTTTTCATTATTAATTTTTAAATTTACCTTCCGTTGTAGTAACCGTTTATATTCTATGACACCTGTTATTATTATTTTACTGTAAAAATATTTTAATTAATGTTATCAATCAACAACATTATTGAATCTTGATCAATTGTTGATAAAAGCCTTTATTATCTAATCCAGTAAAGTTATATATATATATTATTGATTGATAATGAACAAACAAACGGATTTAATATTACTACTACTTGATTAAGAAGATTTTCAAGTAAAGAATCCTGATAATAATAATTAGGGTTGTAACAATATGCTTTCCTAATCATGGATTCTAAAAATGTTATAAACGGAGTGGATTAAACCCTATTGATTCGATTGAAACCTCCGGTATATAGAATTCAATTTAATTTGATTTTTTCTCGTCTATCATATTCTTAATATCTATGAATTTAAGCATATTATCACAACTCTAATAAAAAATCATTAGGGTGGAAATTGTCCGGGGGTGGCAATGTCCGGGTGGCAATTGTCCGGGTGGCAGTTGTCCGGGTGGCAATTGTCCGGGTGGCAATTGTCTTAGCACAATAAAATATATGTGAATTTCCTAATATTCATTTCATTGAACTATGTTCACTAGAATATGTATAAAATAAATTTAGATAGCAAAAGCTCCACAGGTGTGTGTCTCAAAAGTAATTACTATTATCTATATTAGAGTTCTGTGATACGTAAAATGGGGTTGACTGTTATTTTTGAAATAGTTTGGCTTTTTTATATAATATATAAATGAAATTTATTGGCATTCCACTTCAATGGACTAGATATCAAAAGTTATTGCAGGTGTTCTCAAAAGTTAATTACTAGCATCTATCGGAATGTGATTCGTAAAATGAGATCGAATGTTATTTTTCCAAATAGTTTTTATATGCTATTATAAAATATAAATGAATTTACTGGTATTTCATTTCAATGAACTAGATAGCAAATGTTTTACTAGTGTTCTAAAAAGCCAATTATACTAGTCTCTAGCTGAGAAAATAACTGTAACGCAATTAAAGAATATATCCACTTAACGAAAGGTAATCACGTTGGCGTCTCAAATACACAGCTCCAGTCTTTACCGTTTTTAAATCTCTTGCACGAACGTACATTCTCGGAACCACAGAAAAGTATATTGACATCGCTTTATTTTACAATCTATAACCACCGATTAAATTTTGTTTTCTGAGGATCCATAGTTGCCCAATCTAACAACTGGACTAAACAACTAACAATCTACCAACTGGACGGTGGGGCGCATCCCAAGAGGCGCCAGGGGACAGCACACGGTTCACCCGTTGCGCCAAAGAACCCACCAGGCAGGTATCGGGTGCTCTGTGGGGTTCGACCGAGAGGAGGGGTTCCTAACACCCCCCTCCCCCGAATACAACAGAGTGGAACGGGGTTGACCACCCCGAACACCTCTCAAATCAATATATCGGCGAAGGCACTTTCGGTGCCCGAACTTTGACGGATCAAGCGGTGTGTGGCTTGAGGCAGAGGACGGCAGGAGTGAAGGGGCAGATCTGCACTATTCACCCAAATCCTAGTCTGGTGAGGCAAGGGGAAGATAGGGAGATTTTAGGGGTAGGGATCGGTGGAAGAAGAAGGAGAGGAGTTAGACGGATAGGTAGTGGGAGAAATAGACGTAGATTGAGAGAGGAACGACAGTGAATTAGAAATGCTAGGGAGAGAGGGGAACTAGGGGTAGGGGGGAAAGTAATAGAAGGGAGAGAAGATTAGGTAGGCATAGGAAAAGGAGGGAAAGACAGATTAGGTAATAGTTAAGAAGGAGAAGGGTAGACAGTAGGGGATGTAGGAGGGAGGGCATTAGGGAAATAGTAACTTGGAATGTGCAGAGGCTCTCTTTGATGGGAGAACAATAGGAGGAGATTGTGAAGGGTTGCGGAGCATAGGGAAGGGAAAAGAAGGGAGATAGTCTTGATGACGGAGGTGAGTGCAGATGGGGAGGGGATTATCTGGTTAGGAGAGTAGGAGAAGAGAATGGTGGTGATCAATTCGAAGAAGGCAGCGGTGGTACTGAGAGGGGAGGCGATGGAGAAGTGGGTAGAGGAGTGACAGCAAAGATGGTTTAGGGACAGGGTAGTTACGGTAGTGGTAGGGTGAATGAGGCTAGTATCCGTATACCAGCCAATATGGGGATCAAATGATGTATAAATGGAAACATATAGGATGGATGTAAAGGAAAAAGTAGCTATGCAGCGAGGGGCTCTCCGACCACAAAGCTAAGATAATGGAGGTGAAGGTAAGGCTTAGAAAGTGGAGGAGAATAGGGAGCACGGAGATTCGAGCTCCAACGATAAGGTGGGAGGTGTTAAAGGAAGTAGACAAGATGGAGGAGTACAATGAGAAGACTAGGGTGAAGATGGAGGAGCGTGGTCCGAGAGGGGATGATAGTAGGACTGAATAGGATGTTTTGACTGGTGTAATGATAGAGGCAGCAAAAGAGGTATGCGGTGAGATGGGGAAGGCTGTGGCCATCACCTGGACGATAGGGCATGAGGAGGAGCTGAGAGGGATGAAGAGTAGGATCAGGGAGACTGTGGAAGCTAGAGTGGTGGCAGTTGAAAGGTTAGAGGCGAGGAGAAGGCTTAGGAGGAGAGTGAATGAGAGAGATGCATTAGAGAGAGCGGAAGAGAATGCAAGGGCAGCTAGAGAGAGTGTGAAAGTAGCTAGGAGGATTGAGGAGCTTGAATTGAGACGATTGGAGAGAGAATGGTGGGATGAAAAGATGAATGAATGTGCGGAAGCGTGTAGTAGTGGTAAGATTGGTATAATGTATAAAGTGTTGCGTAGATTAGGTATGAGAGGTAGCAAGAAAGCACCTGCGAGTGGGAATGTAACTGTGAATGAATTTAAGGAGCATTTTGAGAGTGTGACTGCAGAAAGGTTTAAGTTGGAACCTGGTATGATAGCAGCGGCAGTGGAAGGTGCAAGTGATTTGAGGATGGATGCAGATTCGAGAGAAGCAAATGAGTTTATGAATGAGACGCCTGAACGTGAAGAGATTGAAAGTGCTATGAGAGAGGTGAATGAATCAGCGCCTGGTGCAGATGGAGTGAGGATAGGGTACGTGAGGATGGCATGCGAGGAAGTGAAAGAGAGAGTGATTGAGATGGTGAAAGTGATGTTTGATAGGAGTGCAGATAGGTGAGATGAATCGTTGAAAGTGGGTGGAGCGAATAGGTGTGTTGGATGAAGGTAGGAGTACAGCGGATGAAGCGCAAATGATTATGAGAATGAATGAGGATGTTGTGGATTATGAGAGACGAATGAGTGTGCATGGAGGTGAGGTGAATGGGAATGAAAGGCTGGTGGCGCGATTGTTGGACCTGCGAAAGCCAAATTCTATAGTAAGCAAGCCCACGCTGTGACAGCTACTCGAAAGATATGGTATGAATGGGAAGTGTATGGATACGATTGTGGATTTGCATGAGACGACTGTGTATCGAGTGAAAGGTAAGGACGCTAAAATACTTATTTTGTCTTCACGTCACTGGCAATCAGGCGTCAGTTCAATGGAATTATGATATAACTGAAACAAAATAAGGTTTTACACCTTCTTCCTTAGCGTCCTGCAATCGCTGCAACAATTCCTCTCTCTTGAGTAGTTTATCATAACTCTATGACTGAAACAAAGTAAGGTTTTAAGCGTCCTGCAGTCGCTGCACAACTAGCTCTCTCTAGTATATAATATTATTACTCTATGGGGGTAAGAATGGGGAGTAGTAGTAGCGGGTACCGCAGCTGGAACCAGGGGGAGGGTGGCCAGGCACCAGGAGAGATGTCGGGTTTGGGACTCGGGTGGGGAGCCAGACCCCGATGTGGGTGTCGGCTAATTTGGATTTGGATTGAATATGGTATAGTTTACTGCTTGATTTCCATGTTCAATAGTGAAAATAATAATAGATAGTTATAGTAAAAATAGTGATTATAGAAATAGTTATAGTAAAAAGTGATTATTGAGATAGTGATAGTAATAATAGTGATAGATAGTGACAGAGAAAATAATGATAGATAGTGAGAGTGAAAAAAGTAATAGATAATGATAGTGAAATAGTGATGAATAGTAATAGTGAAGAAAGTAATTGATAGTGATAATGGAATAGTAATAGATAGTGATAGTAAAAATAGTGATAAATAGTGATAGTGAAAATGATAATTGATTGTGAAAATAATCATTAAATAAAGATTATAAATATAAGTAATATTAAAGATAATAACTAAAAGTCATAATAATAATAATAATAATTGATATTAATAACGAAAAAGATAATTGGCAGTCATAAGTAAAGGTAAAAATAGATATTGATAGCAAAGAAATAATATCAATATTTACCAAGCATTACGATACATGACAGAATTATACCATAAATCATATCTAATAAAAAATCACTCGTGTTTTACCCATGGCAATTTATTTCATGCAATCACATCCTGCGAATATAAGTCCTACACTCTAAGATAAAACGCATTTTCGTCCTACCTCTGAGTTTTGAGTCACAGCTCTACTTACATGCAGTCACTAGCACTCACTAGCACTCACTCTCCACTTAAAAGGACTGAATTACTTCGTGATTTCTGCTCAAACCTTGGGTGCAATGTCTCTTTGTACACGAAGATGACAAACATCTTCACAGAAATTCGTAATCTGCCTCCATTTTAGCTAATCAACTCGTGATGTGAATGTCTCGATTATTAAGCTCGCAATTTTCCTTTCCATCGAAAAAATACCAGTCTCGCTCAAATAAAGATGATATGGTACTCGTACAAAATATCCTCTTACTGAAATGATGTGCAAATTCAAATTCTCAAATTTCTTCAATTGCTGCAATTGCCCGTAATAAATTGAAATAAATGATAGCACCATGAACTGAACAATTTTTACGAATAATTACAATGAGCCTTTACAATGAGTTTAAAATCACACCAACATCACAGTTTTGAAACTGAATCACTTCAACTGTTGGGAAAATGGCAGAACACTTGACAGACCGACGCACTCGAGTAGTAGCAAGTAAATGGTTGGTAAATTCACGCAGCTGTTGCTTCTCTCCAGCAGAAAGTGAACAGATGCGCAATTGAAGCTAAATATTAAGAGGTCATGACTAAAAAAAAAACTAAACATACATCATAGTATGCAGGTATAGAATATACTACTAAAAAATGATTGAAAAAATAAGCTAGATATTGATACTTTTTAGTGTTACGTTTAATTATTTAAACGTAACCACGTCCGTGTTTTCTTTATTAACACATTTATTCTTGTTAGGACCCTGTTATTTCAGTTCTAAATTTTAGATACCTACTGATAATTCATTAATTAGTGCAAAATATTTAACGAAGTAAATAACTTAAAAATACAGTCAACCCGATTAGCTTATTTAATTTTATAGCTGTAATCGATATATAAACATTTTTATGTGTTAATTCATATACGACTTGAATCACTATTATATTATTGTATATTTACACTTGCCTATTAATGTAAGAGTGAAAAATGATATATAATATATTCCATAAACACTTTAAAATACAAAATAAAGCCATTCGTGGACGAAATGACCGTGGACGATATTTCCGTGGACGAAATGTCAGTGAACAAAATGTCCGTTGGACGAAATGTCCGTGGACGAGATGTACGTGGACGAAATGTCCGTGGACTAGATTCCTAGACCCGACTAAACATCATTAGAACTGCTTAAACTAAGACTAAACATCATCAAAACTGTTTAAACTAGGAATAAACATATTTAGAACTACTGAAATTCTGACTAAAGGGCCGTACACACTCACTGTTTTTAAATTCTTTCCACCAAACCTCTATGCTAAGCTCCTCCTACTTTTTCTGTGAGAATATAAGAAAAAGCTATATCATTATTATTTATTTTAGTTGGTATCCATGATACCTGCAGGTATCATGGATACCAGCTGAAATACCGTTATAATTATATGATTTATAAAATCGTCTTTTTAGTAAATTTTTGGGCAAATAACAAATAATTATTACAATGAAGCCTAATTCCAGCACATCAGGCACAGGTATACATATTATCATCGATAGAAAAATAACATAGTATTTGACAGAACAGTAGTAAGCACTACCTATAACTAACATAAAAGTTAGTAAACACAATCACAATGACTAATTTAATGTAGTGTGGGTTTAAGGTCTGCTTCCGGAACAGAAGGTTATATCGCCGAATTGAAAAGGGAATTTGGTACAAGGGACTGGGTGAAGCAGTCAGAAAGGTAAGTGGCTCCATGAACAAAGTCTCTTATCACCATAGGTGAAAATGATTACGGATACTGAAAAGCAACTCCTTGAATGCATTCATTTACCAAGGAACGAATGAATGAGAGTTAAAGTGACACACGCACCAGTGGCTGCACTAACGGATGTTAGAGGACACACAGGGCTATCCGGTGGACACAATTGGTTTCGGTGAAACCAAATTCACCGAAAACTTGTTCACTGAACCCTAATTAGCCGAACCGGACTCTCTTAATACGAATTTGTCGAAACCACAATTTGCCGAAATCAGATTCACTGAAGTGAGCATTTGCCGGAAGACTTATTTATTAAAATTCTATCTCTTCAAAACATATATATATAAAATAGATTTATCTTGGTATTCATATCCGTATATATAAAATTAACTCACTCAACCAGAAGATTGTTTTAAAATTAACTATCCCTATCTATCTATCCCTATCTTGACTATCACTTCACTATCACTAATTTTACTATCACTATCTTCACTATCACTATCTTCACTATCACTATCTTCACTAACACTATTTTCACTATCACTATTTTCACTATCACTCTTCACTATCACTCTTCACTATCACTCTTCACTATCACTATTTTCACTATCACTATTTTCACTATCACTATTTTCACTATCACTCTTCACTATCACTCTTCACTATCACTCTTCACTATCACTATTTTCAGTATCACTATTTTCACTATCGCTATTTTCACTATCACTATTTTTACTATCACTATTATCCTTATCAATATCTTTACTATCATTATTTTCAGTATCAGTATTTTTACTATCACTATTATCTCTATCAATATCTTTACTATCACTATTTTCACTATCATTATTTTCACTATCACTATTTTCACTATCACTATTTTCACTATCACTATTGTCACTATTACTTAACTATCACTATCATTAACTATCACTACCAATCTCTTTTCTAACTATCACTTCACTCCCCACACAGGGTGTGCTATCTAACAGAAGATAGAACAAGTAAATCAAGCTATTTTCTGTACTACTGTGTACCTTTCTTTACCATTGTTCTGTACCGTCACTTACACATAACTCAAAACTACAACACTTTTTGCTTGCGACACTCGAAATATTCTGGATGGCTGTTATTCACGACTGTACAATGAAACTATGTCGAATATTTCCAATTCCCCAACATTTGTTCATTTTACGTACACCTGTTTTCAGTTTATTACATTCAGTATATATTCGATATAATAATAATAAGCTGTTAGTAATTATTTTTCCTTTAACTTATCCACAGTTTTTTGTTCACAGAAAATATAATCCACATAACTTATCCACAATTAATAATTCAGTTAGAATTGAATAATGACAATTCAGTGATAAGTCAATTATATAACATTTACTATAAAATGTTAAATCAAATAATATTGTTTGATTTCAATATTCACAATAACAGGTAACTATTGTCGAAATGTGACTATATCCCAGACTATGCATGTATGGGAACAGGAAAAAATCCCCCTCCGGACAAAATCCCCCTCCAGACAACAGCCCCCTCCGTTCAAAAGCCCCCTTTGGACAAAAGCCCCCTCCGGACATAATCCCCCTCCGGACAAAATCCCCCTCCGGACATAATCCCCCTCCGGACAAAATCCCCCTCCGGACATAATCCCCCTCCGGACAAAATCCCCCTCCAGACAAATCCCCCCTCCAGACAAAATCCCCCTCTGGACAAAATCCCCCTCTGGATTCAGACAGACAGATTTTAATAAGTTTAGAAGGCATGTTGTTTACAAACAAAATAACAAGAAGATGCTGACTTTACAGTTCAGATGCGCATGATAGCAGCATTATCTTTTGTTTCTCCTGACGATATTGAAACTGTGTTTTACACGATATCTGATCTAATGCCAGAAGGAGGAGTACAGATATTGAATTATTATGAAGATGTTTATATTGGAAGGCAATATCGTGAAACAAGTCAGCCTCCCACATTTCAAGTATCTTTGTGGAACACCCACTATAGAACTAATGACCATCAACCTCGAACTAATAACATCGTCGAAGCTTGGCACGGACGGTTTTCCTCATTGTGTGGTTGTTCACATCCACATAATTGGAAGTTCTTTGACTTTATTAAAACAGAAATTAAATATCAAGACTGCCGGGTGACTCAACATAGTTCTGGTCATGAGCCTCAACCACACAGAAAAAAAAAACGAATGGAGAAAGTTACGGCCCAATAGGAAAAATATTCCCATGAAGATTTTTTCAAAACATTGCAAGCAACTTAATTAAAAAGCCTTTCTTGTATTTTACATTTGACTGTATCAAATAGTTTATCTTGAATTCTTTAATGTTTTTATATTTAACTCCAGATACTAAGCTGGAGATACTGAACTACAGATACTAAGCTGGAGATACTGAACTACAGATACTAAGCTGGAGATACTGAACTTCAGATACTAACCTGGAGATACTGAACTACAGATACTAAGCTGGAGATACTGAACTCCAGATACTAAGCTGGAGATACTGAACTACAGATACTAAGCTGGAGATACTGAACTCCAGATACTAAGCTGGAGATACTGAACTACAGATACTAAGCTGGAGATACTGAACTACAGATACTAAGCTGGAGATACTGAACTACAGATACTAAGCTGGAGATACTGAACTACAGATACTAAGCTGGAGATACTGAACTACAGATACTAAGCTGGAGATACTGAACTCCAGATACTAAGCTGGAGATACTGAACTCCGGATACTAAGCTGGAGATACTGAACTCCAGATACTAAGCTGGAGATACTGAACTCCAGATACTAAGCTGGAGATACTGAACTACAGATACTAAGCTGGAGATACTGAACTCCAGATACTAAGTTGGAGATACTGAACTACAGATACTAAGCTGGAGATACTGAACTACAGATACTAAGCTGGAGATACTGAACTCCAGATACTTTGCTGGAGATACTGAACTACAGATACTAAGCTGGAGATACTGAACTCCAGATACTAAGCTGGAGATACTGAACTCCAAATACTAAGCTGGAGATACTGAACTACAGATACTAAGCTGGAGATACTGAACTATAGATACTAAGCTGGAGATACTGAACTACAGATACTAAGCTGGAGATACTGAACTCCAGATACTTTGCTGGAGATACTGAACTACAGATACTAAGCTGGAGATACTGAACTCCAGATACTAAGCTGGAGATACTGAACTCCAAATACTAAGCTGGAGATACTGAACTACAGATACTAAGCTGGAGATACTGAACTACAGATACTAAGCTGGAGATACTGAACTCCAGATACTAAGCTGGAGATACTGAACTCCAGATACTAAGCTGGAGATACTGAACTCCAGATACTAAGCTGGAGATACTGAACTACAGATACTAAGCTGGAGATACTGAACTACAGATACTAAGCTGGAGATACTGAACTCCAGATACTAAGCTGAAGATACTGAACTACAGATACTAACCTGGAGATACTGAACTCCAGATACTAAGCTGGAGATACTGAACTCCAGATACTAAGCTGGAGATACTGAACTACAGATACTAAGCTGGAGATACTGAACTACAGATACTAAGCTGGAGATACTGAACTCCAGATACTAAGCTGGAGATACTGAACTACAGATACTAAGCTGGAGATACTGAACTACAGATACTAAGCTGGAGATACTGAACTACAGATACTAAGCTGGAGATACTGAACTCCAGATACTAAGCTGGAGATACTGAACTACAGATACTAAGCTGGAGATACTGAACTACAGATACTAAGCTGGAGATACTGAACTACAGATACTAAGCTGGAGATACTGAACTACAGATACTAAGCTGGAGATACTGAACTACAGATACTAAGCTGGAGATACTGAACTACAGATACTAAGCTGGAGATACTGAAAGACTAAACATCATAAGAACTGCTTAAACTGAGACTCAACATCATCAGAACTGCTTACACTAAGACTAAACATCATCAGAACTGCTAAAACTAAGACTCAACATCATCAGAACTGCTTACACTAAGACTAAACATCATCAGAACTGCTTAAACTGAGACTCAACATCATTAGAACTGCTTACACTAAGACTAAACATCATCAGAACTGCTTATACTAAGACTAAACATCATCAGAACTGCTTAAACTGAAACTCAACATCATAAGAACTGCTTATACTAAGACTAAACATCATCAGAACTGCTTGAAATAAGACTGAACATAATCAGAACTGCAAAGACTAAACATCATCAGAACTGCTTGAAATAAGACTGAACATCATCAGAACTGCTTGAAATAAGACTGAACATCATCAGAACTGCTTGAAATAAAACTGAACATCATCAAAAGTGCTTAAACTTAGACTGAACATCATCAGAACTGCTTAAACTGAGACTTAACATCATCAGAACTGCTTAAACTTAGACTGAACATCATCAGAACTGCTTAAACTTAGACTGAACATCATCAGAACTGGAAATTGAGACTTAACATCATCAGAACTGCTTAAACTTAGACTTAACATCATCAGAACTTCTTAAACTGAGACTAAACATCATCAGAACTGCTTAAACTAGGAATGAACATATTTAGAACTACTGAAATTCTGATTAAAGGGCCGTACACACTCACTGTTTTTAAATTCTTTCCACCAAACCTCTTTGCTAAGCTCCTCCTACTTTTTCTGTGAGAATATAAGAAAAAGCTATATCATTATTATTTATTTTAGTTGGTATCCATGATACCTGCAGGTATCATGGATACCAACTGAAATACAATTATAATTATATGATTTATCATTTTTTAGTAATTTATTGGGCAAATAACAAATAATTATTACAATGAAGCCTAATTCCAGCACATCAGACACAGGTATTTATATCATCGATAGAATAATAGCACAATATTTGACACACAGAGAAAAAAGTTTACTCATATTTAATGGGTCAACAATTTATGCTTTGAATCAATTTATTACGTGAGTTGGTTTGACTATAATCATGTTTTCATGTGTGTCAAAACAACTATGACGTGTGTGTCACCAAACATAGTTAATTCAAATCATTTTATGGATTGAATCAACTTACTATGAGAGTTGGAGTTACATTTTGGGAGTTTAGACATATGTTAAAACAACTAGGACATAGTGTGTTGAAGTAACTCACAAAGATTGTCATTTCAATGTATCTGGTGTATGAATTAACTTACTATGAGAGTTGACGCTACTTTTTTGAGTTTAGGTGCGAGTTAAATCAACTATGACATAGTGTGTTATAGTAACCCACAAAGACTGTTAATCCAATGTATTCTGCAGTGTATGAATTAACTTACTATGAGAGTTGGCGCTACTTTTTTGTAAGTTTAGGTAAGAGTTAAAACAACTATGACATAGTGTGATAATGTAACCCACAAAGACTGTTAATCTTATTTATCTGGTGTATAAATTAACTTACTATGAGAGTTAGTGCTACTTTTTTTTAAAGTTTAGATGTGAGTTCAATCAAATGAGTAAGTGGCAACTTATGCTTTCCTCAAAGCTAATTTATTCGCATAACACTTTTCAGTTCAAATCTTGTTTCAAGTGTGTTACGTGTTGAATGTGAACGCTCCTCAATACCATTTTAGTTCAAGTGCAAACAATAGCGTTATATGCATTAAATAGTATTATCGGTGCCGATCGATTATTAATTATTAATTAATTCCATTAATAAATTGATAAATGTCTGCCTAAATATTTTAAAATATTGGTGATTGATAGTTTGGTGGCTTTATATAGGTAGTTATTTGAAGAGCTGATTATCAGTATGTAACTTTTATAATAATAAATCTTGATTACTGCCTTCCAGTTTGTAAACTGATATCCAAACTAATTTTCCTAGATTATTATATGTTAACTTAAGCATCATACCTACCTAGCTGTTTTTTTTTTCAGTGTCAATACCTTCTACATGGGGTACGGTCAAGAGCCCCCCCGGTCATGAGCTCCTCCGGTCACGAGCCCCCCCGATCATGACCCCCCTAGGTCATGAGCACTCCCGGTCACGAGCCCCTCCCCCCCTCCCTGTTTTTTTAATCCTTATTTACCTAGTTATAAACAAATGAAGAATTACTTAGATAGAAATAACTGAGAGTTACTAATGTAGTTTGTTGTATCCGCTAGTTTGTTGTACTGCACACTTCATGATTGTTTAATGACCTGGCAGGGGGGTTCGGGGGCGGCACGCCCCCCGATATACATATATTTTATGTCTATTCAGTAATGAACTACAAAAGTGTCAATAAGGATTAAATAGTATAGGTAAATAAGGATTTAAAAACAGGGGGGCTCGTGACCGGGGGGCTCATGACCGGGGGGGGGGCTCTTGACAGGGGGGCTCTTGACCGGGGGGCTCTTGACCGGGGGGGCTCTTGACCGGGGGGGCTCTTGACCGGGGGGGTTCATGACCGGGGGGGCTATGACCTACACCCCTTCTACATAGGCTAGGCAGTTACTGCGCTGTCCTCAGAATAGGGTAAGTTCCAAATTATCAGGCGATTTCAAATTTTCGGTCACGTATGAAATGTAGTATATAGCTACCTAATAGCTAATTAAAATAAAAGTTAATTTAATATAGTTTTTCTTACGCGACCGAAAATGTGGAGCCGTCCGATATTTCGGAATTTATCCTAGTATCTCAAGTAAAGTGGTCTGATAATCTATATATTTTAAAACTAGTTGGTGTACCTATAGGTAAGGTTACACAGCCAAATTCGGTTCTTTAATTTCTAATTGTGACCCTATTAAGAGAGTCTCAAAATCATTCTGAAATTAGTTTAGCTTTATACTAAATTGTTGTACATCATAATTTAAGCTCAATTTATGATAGGTTCTATTCATTTCACGAGTACCTTGAAGTCATGATGGTTATTAATGTTTCTGAGATAAGAGACCGCAGTTTGTTAAAGTGCCGCAATTTACCTACTTGACCCTAGTTTTCTATGACTGGGAGAACTCCATCCAGGGAGGTAGTCTGAGGAGAACACCGTCCAGGGATTTAGCGGGGAGAACTCCAACCAGAGGCGAGCCTTTTGATATATTATACTTTCTTGGTATTTAATTAATGTCTACATTATGAGTGTATAATGAACAAAATTATGAGGATTAGCTAGAAAAATCCATTGCATTTATTAGAGCTAAATTTATACTGCGTCTGAAGATTTATAATTAGTTTATCATTTTATATAAATAATTTACCTATATGAAAGAATTCTCAGTTAATAATTCTTTTCATTTCTTAATTAATATATGGTTTTCTATATTTTCTGAATCTACTTTCAGATCTTGATGAAGAATTTATGAAGTAGATCAACGTCATGAACTATCGGAGTCCTCTTCAATTCCTTTGAATGGTTCAGGAACAATTATGCTAGGTCAAAGTAAGTATTTGAAAATATTAGATGATTTTTAAATATGTATTTGCAATATGATTAGCTCTTACTTTTTCATATGCTTTTGGGGATTCCAGACATGAAAAGAATATCGAAGTTGTCGCTATCTCATCACAAAAGGAAAAAGAGTTGGTGATGTTATTGATAATGTATATAAACGATATAAGTTTCTATTATATATATATATATATATATTAATATACGAATCTCTTATTTCAGGAATTGGCAACCTACAGCGTGAAAGAAAGTGACGAGAATTCAAATGGTACTTCTAAATAATAAATCTAAAACTTAAATGTTTACATTTCGTTTTCAATTTGACCTTGGTAATTCTATTAGCATATTTCAATATCAGTGCCTATGAGTAAGATGAATTGCACTAAAATATGGTTTAGAAGATAAAGGCTTTATCATTAATTTATTATTCATTAAGTTATAGTACAATTGCAGCATATCAAAGATTTATCAACTTTTTTAATCTAGCCTGGTTAATTAATTCATCTAGCCTACCTATTTATCACTACGTAAAGTTATTTATGTTATCTAACTACTTATTTATAAACTGACCTAATGAGATTACTTATTCAATCTTATCTGTTAATTTACAACTGATAACCATATATCAATTCATAGGATCGAAAACATTTCAAAAAGCAAGGATAATCTAGGTGATCAATTATTTTTTAAAATTAAAATAGTATGCATATCACAAAAGCAAAAGTAGAAAATAGATGTGAACATGTTAGATTTGGTCCTAGAAAATAAATAGTCTAATCTAATTGATACCGGGACCTAACTCGAGATTATAATTTAATAGAGTAAATATAGTGACTGAAAAAGTCTTGTAAAAAGTCTGGCTACTGCTAACCAGACCGATCTTTCAACCTACACTATAATAGTTGATATACATTTACTTAGTTTACAAGTAGTTGATATAACCAACACGAGATGATGATATAACCTACACGAGTAGTTGATATCACCTATACTTTTAGTTAATGTAATCTACACGAGTAGTTGGTATAACCTACACGAGTAGTTGGTATAACCTACACAAGCAGTTGGTATAACCTACACGAGTAGTTGGTATAACCTACACGAGTAGTTGGTATCACCTATACTTTTAGTTAATGTAACCTACACGAGTAGTTGGTATAACCTACACGAGTAGTTGGTATAACCTACACAAGCAGTTGGTATAACCTACACGAGTAGTTGGTATAACCTACACGAGTAGTTGGTATAACACATAGGAGTGATTGGAGAAACATACACAAGTAGTTGATGTAACCTTGTTCTGTAGTTGTTTTAACCATTACATATAATTGGTTCAACCATCACGAGCAGTTTTGACTATCTCAGGTAGTTGTTGTGACCATCGGGAATTAAAAATAATCAACTCACATATGTGTTGTTTTAACCAACGTCAATTTAACTCATATTAAATAGTACCTGCAACTCACCACGTAGGTAGGCGCACAGATAAACCATAAAATTTAGTCAAAACAAATCAAATATGATTTGATTCAACTAATCCTTTCTCTGTGTGCAGAACAGTAGTAAGCACTACCTATAACTAACATAAAAGATGGTAAACACAATCACAATGACTAATTTAATGTAGTGTGGGTTTAAGGTCTGCTATCAGAACAGAAGGTTATATCGCTGAAGTGAAAAGGGAATTTGGTACAAGGGACTGGATGAAGCAGTCAAAAAGGTAAGTGGCTCCATGAACAAAGTCTCTTATCACCTTAGGTGAAAATGATTACGGATACTGAAAAGCTACTCCTTGAATGCAGTCATTTACCAAGGAACGAATGAATGAGAGTTAAAGTGACACACGCACCAGTGGCTGCACAGACGGATGTAAAGGGCACACAGTGGTATCCGGTGAACATGAGTGGATTCGGTGAAACCAAATTCACCGAAATCTAGTTCGCCGAACACTAATTAGCCAAAGACTAATTGAATTAACTCACTCAACCTGAAGATTGTTTTAAAATTAACTTTCCCTATCTGTTACTATCTTGACTATCAATTCACTGTCACTAATTTCACTATCAATAGTTTCACTATCACTATCTTCACTATCACTATTTTATCAATCAATATTTTCACTATCACTATTTTCACTATCACTATTTTTACTATCTACTATCACTATTATCTCTATCAATATCTTTACTATCACTATTTTCACTATCACTATTTTCACTATCACTATTTTCACTATCACTATTTTTCTATCACTATTTTTACTATCACTATTATCCCTATCAATATCTTTACTATCACTATTTTCAGTATCAGTATTTTTACTATCACTATTATCTCTATCAATATCTTTACTATCACTATTTTCACTATCATTATTTTCACTATCACTATTTTCACTATCACTATTTTCACTATCACTGTTGTCACTATTACTTAACTATCACTATCATTAACTATCACTACCAATCTCTTTTCTAACTATCACTTCACTCCCCACACAGGGTGTGCTATCTAACAGAAGATAGAACAAGTAAATCAAGCTATTTTCTGTACTACTGTGTACCTTTCTTTACCATTGTTCTGTACCGTCACTTACACATAACTCAAAACTACAACACTCTTTGCTTGCGACACTCGAAATATTCTGGATGTCTGTTATTCACGACTGTACAATGAAACTATGTTAAATATTTCCAATTCCCCAACATTTGTTCATTTTACGTACACCTGTTTTCAGTTTAATACATTCAGTATATATTCGATATAATAATAATAAGCTGTTAGTAATTATTTTTCCTTTAACTTATCCACAGTTTTATGTTCACAGAAAATATAATCCACATAGCTTATCCACAATTACTAATTCAGTTAGAATTGAATAATGACAATTCAGTGACAAGTCAATTATATAACATTTACTATAAAATGTCAAATCAAAGAATATTGTTTGATTTCAATATTCACAATAACAGGTAACTATTGTCGAAATGTGACTATATCCCAGACTATGCATGAATGGGAACAGGACAAAATCCCCCTCCGGACAAAATCCCCCTCCGGACAAAATCCCCCTCCGGACAAAAGCCCCCTCTGGACAAAATCCCCCTCCGGACAAAATCCCCCTCTGGAGTCAGACAGACAGATTTTAATAAGTTTAGAAGGCATGTTGTTTACAAACAAAATAACAAGAAGATGTTGACTTTACAGTTAAGATGCGTATGATAGCAGCATTATCTTTTGTTTCTCCTGACGACATTGAAACTGTGTTTTACACGTTATCTGATCTAATGTCAGAAGGAGGAGTTCAGACATTGAATTATTTTGAGGATGTTTATAATGGGAAGCAATATCGTAAAACAAGTCAGCCTCCAACATTCCAAGTATCTTTGTGGAACACCCACTGTAGAACTAATGACCATCAACCTCGAACTAATAACATCGTCAAAGCTTGGCACGGACGGTTTTTCTCATTGTGTGGTTGTTCACATCCACATATTTGGAAGTTCTTTGACTTAATTAAAACAGATATTAAATATCAGGACTGCCGGGTGACTCAACATTGTTCTGGTCATGAGCCTCAACCACACAGAAAAAAACGAATAAAGAAAGTTACGGCCCAATATGAAAAATATTCCCATGAAGATTTTTTTGCAAAACATTGCAAGCAACTTAATTAAAAAGCCTTTCTTGTATTTTACGTTTGACTGTATCATATATCTTATCTTGAATTCTTTAATGTTTTGATATTTAACTCCAGATACTAAACTGAAGGTACTGAACTCCAGATACCCAACTATATTATTTGAATATGATTGCAGCACCGTCCCTTCTAGTTTAGAAGGTATAAACGATATAATTATTTAGAGAAAAGTTGTTGTAAATACCTAACTGTACTAAAGGCACTTTAATTATTGTTATATATAATAATACAAGGAAAATTATATGATACATTGCCAAATTGTATTTTTATTTCATTATGTTGTACATGGGTATGAATTAATTAACTATATTACTATATCATAGTTGGTATTAGTTACTCTGAAAAATCAATGAGACAAATTTAAATAAAAATTAACAAAATAAACTGTGATCTTCTTTATTAGTAAATTTTAAAATTAAATTATTAAACGGTTTATATGACAATTCCTAACTTTAAAATTATGAGATTATCTTTATTTGATATAAAGACCCAAGGGGGATTTTGTCCGGAGTGGGATTTTATCCGGAGGGGGTATTTGTCCGAAGGGGGTATTTGTCCTGACGGGGATTTTGTCCGGAGGGGGATTTGTCCAAAGGGGGTATTTGTCCTGAGGGGGATTTTGTCCGGAGGGGGATTTTGTCCTAGACCCGCATGTATATGTACAACATATATTCGTTCATTTATCTCCAATTATATATTTTTCACCTATATGTACACAATCCCATGAAAAACATTGAAACTTTTTATGCAAAATCAGCACAAATATTTTATTAAGCATTAAATAGTTAAATAATATTTTCATTAGATTGTATAGTGAATATTCTCATAGCATTTTCAGTAAAGCAAGAATACTCAAATAATATTCTCATGCAGACTGAAGGTAGAGTAAAAAAATAGCATGCCTATACAGGGTGGCACAAAAAAAAGGAAACCCATTTTCGAATAGGTTCAATTTACAAAATGTTAAAGCTAGAAATTTTCTAAAAGCTCCATATTATTCCTCTACTTTTACTGCATTTATCTTGAGAATCTGTTAAGTTTAGGAGTAAAATTAAACATCCTGCAACGAATTAAAAAATATAAATAAAAAGAGCTTGCACGAGGACGAAATATACGAAAAAAAAATCACAATAGGTATAATTAATTTCATATGGATGTAAAAACATAAAATTTAATTATTTTCTGTAACAATTAAAAGACAATTAAACCCTCAATTATTATTTGAGAGTTGATGTTGGATATAAGATTGATATATTTAATAAAATCATTTTGCCGTTAATTTGTATCTCCTATTCGAAACCCTCAAAATGCAGCTTTCAAAAGAACAAAGTTTTGTTGTGACTAGTTATTTAAACACTGAAAGCTTTAAACAGGTTCAACCTCATTTTGAACATAGGTTTCAGGAAAGATTTTCACCAACTATAAAACCATATTGACATATGTTAATAAGTTCATAACTGAAGAAACCAGTTAATTTTGAACAAGAATCGGTTAGGTCACAGAAGAACACAAAGAAAACGTGAAAACATTAACTTTATTCATGAACAACTTATTGAGAATCCAAATATATCAATCAGAAGGAATGAATTAGGCATCACTAAAGACACATTTCACGGAATTGTTAATACAAGATGTGAAGTATCATCTTTTCAAGAAGTATGTAAGGCTCGCACTCTTAGAAAGGATTTACTGCAGTCTAAATTTTGCAAGATGGTTTCTGCATTAATTGTTCGTTTTGTAAAAGACATAGTGGTTTGTGATGAAGAAGAATTTCCATGAATGAGAGAGTCAATAAACAAAACGTTAATTGAATGAAAAATAACATTTTTTTAATTTTTACTACTACCATATGGAAATAAATTATACCTATTTTGAAGTCTTTTGTGTTTTTCGTTCTCGTGCAAGCCCTTTTTATTTATATTTTTTCAATTCGCTGCAGGATGTTTAATTTTAGTCGTACGTATAACAGATTTTAATGAAAGATGCAAAAAAGCTACACAAATGAAACTTTGTTTTTTAGAAAAATTCTAGCTTTAATGGTTTGTAAAATGAACAAATTTGAAAATAGGTTTCCTTTTTTTTGCGCCACATTGTATATATTCAATTTTATTACCATTTGAGAACTATAAATTGTTGCGGTGAAGATAATTACTGTTTGTATTATTTGAAGAGAAAATAAGAAAGAGTTTTAATTTACTAAATTGATGTGTGACAAGTATAATAAAATGAGGAAGGTATCATCACTTGTTCACCACAATGAGGTGTTTATCATCACTTGTTCACCAAAATGAGGTGTATATCATCACTTACACATCACAATGAGGTGTATATCATCACTTGTTCATCACAATGAGGTGTACATCATCACTTGTTCATCACAATGAGGTGTATATCATCACTTGTTCATCACAATGAGGTGTATATCATCACTTGTTCATCACAATGAGGTGTATATCATCACTTGTTCATCACAATGAGGTGTATATCATCACTTGTTCATCACAATGAGGTGTGTATCATCACTTGTTCATCACAATGAGGTGTATATCATCACTTGTTCATCACAATGAGGTGTTTATCATCACTTGTTCATCACAATGAGGTGTGTATCATCACTTGTTCATCACAATAAGGTGTATATCATCACTTGTTCATCACAATGAGGTGTATATCATCACTTGTTCATCACAATGAGGTGTATATCATCACTTGTTCATCACAATGAGGTGTATATCATCACTTGTTCATCACAATGAGGTGTATATCATCACTTGTTCATCACAATGAGGTGTGTATCATCACTTGTTCATCACAATGAGGTGTATATCATCACTTGTTCATCACAATGAGGTGTATATCATCAATTGTTCATCACAATGAGGTGTGTATCATCACTTGTTCATCACAATAAGGTGTATATCATCACTTGTTCATCACAATGAGGTGTATATCATCACTTGTTCATCACAATGAGGTGTATATCATCATTTGTTCATCACAATGAGGTGTATATCATCACTTGTTCATCACAATGAGGTGTATATCATCACTTGTTCATCACAATGAGGTGTATATCATCACTTGTTCATCACAATAAGGCGTGTATCATCACTTGTTCATCACAATGAGGTGTGTATCATCACTTGTTCATCACAATAAGGTGTATATCATCACTTGTTCATCACAATGAGGTGTGTATCATCACTTGTTCATCACAATAAGGTGTATATCATCACTTGTTCATCACAATGAGGTGTATATCATCACTTGTTCACCAAAATGAGGTGTGTATCATCACTTGTTCATCACAATGAGGTGTATATCATCACTTGTTCATAACAATAAGGTGTATATCATCACTTGTTCATCACAATGAGGTGTATATCATCACTTGTTCATCACAATGAGGTGTGTATCATCACTTGTTCACCAAAATGAGGTGTGTATCATCACTTGTTCTTCACAATAAGGTGTATATCATCACTTGTTCATCACAATGAGGTGTGTATCATCACTTGTTCACCAAAATGAGGTGTGTATCATCACTTGTTCATCACAATAAGGTGTATATCATCACTTGTTCATCACAATGAGGTGTTTATCATCACTTGTTCATCACAATGAGGTGTGTATCATCACTTGTTCACCAAAGTGAGGTGTGTATCATCACTTGTTCATCACAATAAGGTGTATATCATCACTTGTTCATCACAATGAGGTGTGTATCATCACTTGTTCATCACAATAAGGTGTATATCATCACTTGTTCATCACAATGAGGTGTGTATCATCACTTGTTCATCACAATAAGGTGTATATCATCACTTGTTCATCACAATGAGGTGTGTATCATCACTTGTTCATCACAATAAGGTGTATATCATCACTTGTTCATCACAATGAGGTGTATATCATCACTTACACATCACAATAAGGTGTATATCATCACTTGTTCACCACAATAAGGTGTATATCATCACTTGTTCACCATAGTGAGTTGTATCGCTGTATCATGTCACATTCGCATCCCTCACAGTGTATCGATATATCTAGTGTCCTATCTATTGATTATACAACTCTAATGGGGCATATATAATGTCTAGTTAAATGTACAATCCATATTAGTTATTGTAATTCCTACCATTACTTTAATTGTATAATGGGTAAATTAGGTGATTGTATAATGTGTTTATTTCTTATTACCTAAGTAATTATTTATTTTATTTTCTGTATGATGTATTATAAGCATATATACCACTAAATAAAATAGTTATTAGGATAGACATGATATAAAATAACATATTCATTTATGATGTATCTTATGTAATGTCCATTAATTATTATAATATTTTATGTAATGTTATTATAGTGCTGTAATTATTGTATTATTAGCAAATATTAATTATTAATATCAAATTGTATTAATAACAAATGTAGCTATCATATAGAATTTAAATGAATCGAAATATCTAATAACTTTGATGTAAGATCGTGGAAAAAATGTCGGTAAGGTTCTGTTAGATTACCAATGAATATTATATATTCTAAAATAATTGATAATTATTTTCAATTATTTAAATTATTCTAAATGTACTATCTTCGAATGAGGTATTGATACTACATTTGAATTTCTATTTAGGTCTCAGAAGTAAAACATTTTGCCAAATTCAGATAGAGAATTCCAAAGAAACTCCTTTATCAAACAATATGAATTATTTTGTTTATATTAAATCATTCAATAATATTTCATGAACACCAGCAACAATTATTAGCATTGAAATTCAATAATGATTCCAATAGTCATTGTCACGATTTATACAATAATTTAAACATCACTTCATTATATTCATAATAGGAAGCGAATCCACTTATTAATAAATCAGTCATTCAAAAATTCTGATATTTGATTATTGAAAGCAATCAAATAGGATCAAATAAATTCTATATTCTAATATAAATTCATGTACCCCAATAACTAAATGCACTTTTCAACATTCACCAAAGAGTGTCTTTACCATTCATATCTTCTCCATTGCAACTAATGCAATCCATTTACCTGCCCAGTGTTGATTGAAAGAAAGAATATTTTAGAGAAAGTATCTTGCACCGCACGAGACTCACGAACGTGACTGAAAAGTAAAGAGAAAAATAACTACATTATTAGTTACTATGTACGGTAAGTTACAAATTATTGGACGGTTCCACATTTTCGATAATATAACGATGTATAATAATTTTATTATTTAAACTTATATTTTAATTGGTATGCTACAGTTACCAAGGAAACCAATTAAAATATGATTAAATAATAATTACTGTATATCTTTTCTCATCTGATCGAAGATGAGAAACAGTTCGATAATTCGTAATTTAATCAACTATCACTATGTGATTTTTTGCATAATTTGATATAACTTTACAAAATTTGTTGACTTATATACTGTTTAATTTATTATTCTTAAATCAAATAGAAATATCTTCTATTTTAACTCAATATTAATATTCGTGAATGTGAAAATTTATTTAAATCGAAACTCTTATAAAAAGTAAAGATTTTCTTTAAAAGAATTAATAGTTATGGAACAGATAGGAGATAATGATAAAAATTAAACAATTTTCTATCAGTTTGGTAACCTGTAATAATTATATTCTAAAAGCACATCAATTTAATAGACTGAATAACAAGGAAATATACCATTGGGTGTTTTACTTCATATCTATTGAATAAGAAACAATGGATGAGAGAGCAAATGGGGAGCAGCTGAATAGTGAGTAATGTTCTCTGTACCACAGGGAAGTGATTCGTGACCACTATTATATGTCCTTTTTATTCAATGACATCCATTATAATATCTCGTTTTTATTCATTAACCTCCTTTATTTATATTAGAATCACTAATTACTTCCTATTTATATGCAATGTTTGCAAAAATTGTAACTTTTAATTATAAAAAAATACAAATAATAACAATCATTGTTGGATTAAAATGATTACAAAAATATATTTTCACATTTTTTTACAATACCTTTATACAAGATATTCTTACACTTAAGATGCAAATAGTTAGTATTTATGTGAAAAAACAATATATTAACTATATATCAGCATAAGAATAAGCATTTGGGTAATTTGTTTAAATAGTTACGTACATTAAATTAGTAATATGCATTTATGACGTCAGGTATATTTCATACATTCCCATTAAATTATTTTTCTTTGCACACATTCATTTCATTTGATCTTCTAAATTTTCCTTTTGTACCTAATATTTGACGTTCGAAAGCTAACATTCGAAGTAAATGATTCATGCATCCATTTCACTTGTCTTTTCGATCTCCTTTTTAGAATTCATTTTAACGATTATTTTACTTCAAAATTTTCAAAATTAATTTATCTAATATCTTGCTACTAGTGTACTTGACCCTAAAAATAACCGGTTTCCACTAAATACATTCAAATACCATCGATCAGTAACTTATTATTATTATTATTGGAATTTAATTGATGAAAAAATAATTAAGAATGAATAAACATAAATGTTTTAAATTGATATAGTGAAAATAAACATGATTTGACTAATGTAAAATAAGTCAAGATAATCATTACAAAATGAACTGTAGTGATGCTATTTATAATAATAACTAGTGTACTTGCCTGCTAAAAATAACGGGTCTTCAATAGTAATTTATTACCCGTTAATAGATTCTTTCAGTTAACTCTATTAAAATTTATTTTTCTTCATAAGCTGATACTATATTTCGGTGCACCGCGAATTGCCACTGGGGGAATTGCCACTGGGTGAACTGCCGCTGGGTGAACTACCCATGTGGGGGAATTGACACTGGGTGAACTGCCACTGGGTGAACTGCCCATGTGGGTGAATTGCCAATGTGGGTGAATTGCCACTGGGTAAATTTTCCATGTGGGTGAATTGCCACTGGGTGAATTTCCCATGTGGGTGAATTGCCACCGGGTGAACTGCCCATGAGGGTGAATTACAACTGGGTGAACAACTCTCACTGACTGCATCACTACGTTCACGAGATGAACAAAACACACACTCGCCCCGTGTGTTTAGGTGTACCCCTCCCCCCTCCTAATGTAAGCGTGGATCGTGAATTGGGCCCGCCGACAGTTGGGCCCGGGACAATTGGGCCCGCCAACAGTTGGGCCCGTGACAATTAGGCCCGCCGACAGTTGAGCCCAGGAAAATTAGGCAAACGACAATTGGGCCCCAAGACAATTATATTATTTACCCATTTTGTAAAGAGTCTTACTGTATTAACTTAATTAAAAACCATTACTACTGTAATAACTAGGGATGCGATATTATGCGTTTTGTATAAAAATATAGTCTTGAGCATAATTAAAATAAATAATATTCTTTTTATGAGAAAATATTCTCGTTATGAAAAAGAAAATATTTTTTAATAGAACATATTCTTTTCATGAATAAATACTATTATTCTTTTAAACTACTATAAGTTTTCTGTTCTGAGATGGGTCATATAAGAAACAAATTTCATAGTTACAGTACCTCGATCTATGAGTCTATATAGTGAACTCCTGTAAAGTGAATGAGTTAGGTTGCAGCCAATAAAAAGTAAGAATGTAGCTATTTTAGATGAAGAACAAGAGAAAATAAGAATGTGGGTATTTAACGAAGGCCGTGGTCCACCAAGACCTGCTGAAATTATTAAATTTGTTGAAACCTGTTCAGTGTTCAATATCGAAGAGTTTTATGAATCAGGAAAGAGATTTGATGGATAGAGATAGCACTAATAAGGAAATATTGAAAGGAACTTTATCACTGTACATTTTCAAGGGTTTAACAGTAAAAGGTATCATCGGCACGTACAGGTATACAATTCACCCAGTGACAAATCACCCAGTGTCAATTTACCCAGTGACAATCTACCCGGTGACAATTCACCCAGTGACAATTTACCCAGTGGCAATATACCCAGTGGCAATTCACCCACATGGGCAGTTCACCCAGTGGCAACTCCCCCACATGGGCAGTTCCCCCGGTGGCAATTCTCCCACATGGGCAATTCACCCAGTGGCAATTCCCCCACATGGGCAGTTCACCCAGTGGCAATCCACCCAGTGGCAACTCCCCTAGAACCTATATTTCATGGTAGCCGGTAAATTGCTCGAAAACAATTGCTCGAAAGTCGAAAGACAATTGCTCGAAAACAATTGCTTGAAAAACAATTGCTCGAATGAACAATTGCTCGAAAGAACAATTGCTCGAAAGACAATTGCTCGAAAAACAATTGCTCCAACGAACAATTGTTCGAATGAACAATTGCTCGAATTATGAAATTGCACAGTTTTCGATTTTATAAAAGTCAGTTATTCATGAAGTGGAGCTGCACCTAACAATCCTTGTTTCTTTTTAGTAACTGATCATTAATCATTCTATAAATGATTTTAATTATTACTCATTCTGCATAATTTTTTTAGACCGTTTGTGTCATCTCGTATGTAACATGTGAATTGGAATGGAAACATGTGGTTAATCACTACTATTCATGTTTTTCATAAAACCTGAAAATTTATTTATTACTAGCCTATCTGTATGTGGTACCTCAATAGGTGAAATAACTCAAAGTTATGGCAGAGTCTTAATAAATCTACAAAAAAAAATTCAGGTTTTATGATAAAAAACATGAATAGTACTGATTCACCACATGATTCCAATTCACATGTTACATACGAGATGACACAAACAGTCTAAAAAAGATTATGCAGAATGAATAATAATTGAAATAATTTATAGAATGATTAATGATCAATTACTAAAAAGAAACAAGGATTGTTAGGTGCAGCTCCACTTCATGAATAACTGACTTTTATAAAAATCGAAAACTGTGTAATTTTATAATTCGAGCAATTTTGTTCATTCGAGCAATTTGATAATTCGAGCAATTGTTCATTCGAGCAATTGTTTTCGAGCAATTGTTCATTCGAGCAATTGTTTTCGAGCAATTGTTTTCGAGCAATTGTTCATTCGAGCAATTGTTTTCGAGCAATTTACCTAGAACCATATTTTATAGATAAAATACACACAAATATTGAATAAAAAACAATTTATATATCAAGTCAATATATTTCCGTGGGTATCATAATTACATTATTCATGTTTAATACCCATCGAATAAAAGCGGACACCAAATAAATAAATAAATATATATATATATATATAAATAAATAAACACACGAGGGAAATTATTAGTATTAGTTAATCTATTAACATTGCTTCATAATTTCATATTATTTATATCACATAAATAGTTACTTACCTATTTTACATTAAATGGACAGTACACACCACATAAATATTTGAAATCAAACAGAGGTTCTTAACCTTATTATAGGTACTGAACCTTGCAAATTCCATAATTTCTTACATCGAGCCATAGAGTTATGATAAACTACTCTGGAGAGAGGAAGTGTTGCAGCGATTGCAGGACGCTAAGGAAGACGGTGTAAAACCTTATTTTGTTTCAGTTATATCATTTCTCCATTAAATTTTGTTTCAGTTATATCATTTCTCCATTAAACTGACGCTAGATTGCCAGTCACGTGACCCAAAAATAAGGATTTCAGCGTCCTGCAAGACGCAATATAATTTTGGCCACTGACTCACCACTTGCATCGAACCCTTCGTAGTTGAAAAAATGAAATGTACCTACTTCATTTTCAAAATCAGAACTTATGTAAGTACATCAGTAAATACAACCTGTATGTACGAAGCATGCATCATCTGCATACATAGAAAATAGAAAAAACATGAATTTCAACGAAAAATAAATGATCAAACTGCGGTACCCCTGGAACCGACTAACTAACTAAAACCATTGGGTTCTATTGAACGCAGAAAAGAACCTCCTGTTCTACAGCTAAGAGGTACATTTGTGAACATATTGCTTGTGAACATACTGCTTGTGAACATATTGCTTATGAACTCATTGTGTGTGAACATATTGCTTGTGAACACATTGCTTGTGAACACATTGCTTGTGAACTCATTGCTTGTGAACACATTGCTTGTGAACATTCTGCTTGTGAACATATTGCTTGTGAACTCATTACTTGTGAACATACTGATTGTGAACACATTGCTTGTGAACATTCTGCTTGTTTACATATTGCTTGTGAACATATTGCTTGTGAACTCATTGCTTGTGAACATACTGCTTGTGAACACATTGCTTGTGAACTCATTGCTTG
>CANNZV010002334.1:21554-124770 GCA_947561585.1 Caprella mutica | reverse complement strand
TGTTGTAACAATATTGGCAACATTGTAACAATATTGGCAATGTTGTAACAATATTGGCAATGTTGTAACAATAAGGGCAATGTTGTAACAATATTGGCAATGTTGTAACAATATTGGCAATGTTGTAACAATATTGGCAATGTTGTAACAATATTGGCAATGTTGTAACAATAAGGGCAATGTTGTAACAATAAGGGCAATGTTGTAACAATATTGTCAATGTTGTAACAATATTGGCAATGTTGTAACAATAAGGGCAATGTTGTAACAATAAGGGCAATGTTGTAACAATATTGGCAATGTTGTAACAATATTGGCAATGTTGTAACAATAAGGGCAATGTTGTAACAATATTGGCAATGTTGTAACAATATTGGCAATGTTGTAACAATATTGGCAATGTTGTAACAATAAGGGCAATGTTGTAACAATAAGGGCAATGTTGTAACAATAAGGGCAATGTTGTAACAATAAGGGCAATATTGTAACAATATTGGCAATGTTGTAACAATAAGGGCAATGTTGTAACAATATTGGCAATGTTGTAACAATATTGGCAATGTTGTAACAATAAGGGCAATGTTGTAACAATATTGGCAATGTTGTAACAATATTGGCAATGTTGTAACAATATTGGCAATGTTGTAACAATAAGGGCAATGTTGTAACAATAAGGGCAATGTTGTAACAATAAGGGCAATGTTGTAACAATAAGGGCAATATTGTAACAATATTGGCAATGTTGTAACAATAAGGGCAATGTTGTAACAATATTGGCAATGTTGTAACAATATTGGCAATGTTGTAACAATAAGGGCAATGTTGTAACAATATTGGCAATGTTGTAACAATATTGGCAATGTTGTAACAATATTGGCAATGTTGTAACAATATTGGCAATGTTGTAACAATATTGGCAATGTTGTAACAATATTGGCAATGTTGTAACAATATTGGCAATGTTGTAACAATATTGTACAAACAACACAAACATTTGATCATGTTCTATATTTACTGAATCATTTTTTATTTTCGTAACATTAGGTACATTTGCATCGTCTACTATTAAATATACAGTTAAATAATAAGTTTCATTAAAGGGTAAGTTCCGAGTTATCGAACGGATACTCATTTTCGATCATATAAGAAAAAACTTTAAAATAGCGCTAGGGTTATGCTCTTCAACTACGTGGTCTTAGATTTTGTGTTAGGTAGACTCGTAGGCTTCATTCACTATCACCTCTTCATTTTCCTCTTCCATCCGTTAGTGCAGCCACCGGTGCTTGTGTCTCTTCTAGTCACATTCCTTGGTAAGTGACTTCATTCACCGAGTAGCTTTTCTACATCCATGAGCATTGTCACCGACTGGTAGTGACTTTCTCATGAAACCACTTTCCTATCTAACTGCTTCTTCCAGTCCCTTGTACTTAATTTCCTTTTGACGTCAGCGATATAGCTGAAAAATTCATTAAACCCCTATTAAAAATACAAATTAATCATACATGGCTCCCGATCTAATTTCCTTTTTACGTCCGCGATACGGCCTCTGGCCCCCACTAAATTAATTACTATATGATCGAAAATGTGGAACAGTTCTATAACTGGGAACCTACACTGGATACGCGATTAAGAGAATTGAGTCACTGTGAGAATAAGATCGATATCAGTTTCCGATAAAGGCTCTTATCTGCGTAACCTGTCAATGGTAAATTGTGTTCCGTGAAGCCGTTCCATTGAATTGATTAGCAGTCAGATCAAGATAATATCATTCACGGTAAATTAATAGAACATCAATTATGGATGGGAGTATTGTGCGGGAGAACTATATGGCACTCTCGTAAACATTCAGTGTTACTCATGGGGTATATGGAATGCTACATATGGAATGGTATATGAAGCTATTGATGAGAGGCATATTGTATTAGGTAGCGAAAAGTGAGACAATATTGGCAATGCATGATAATATCTTTATTAAATTTAAATAATATCTATAGAATATTTTTAATCAATATTTACTTTATAATATTTAGATAATATCTGTATAATATTTATAAAATATTTTATAATATTTATATATTATTTATATATTATTTATATACATTACTATCTATAAGATATTTATACAATATTTAGTATATAATATTTATATAATATCATTTATGGATTTGCCAAAATTTTATTCATCAAACTTTGGTTCAATAAAATTAATGCCATAAAATCTATTATTTGTCAAGTAAGAGTAAATTTTCCATTGAATCTATTTTAAATTCAATTTAAACAAAACAGTTTTTCATGAATATTTTTACATAATTCACTCATACATGAATATAATTGCAACACTAGAATACAGATTAAACCTAACGTCCAACTGAATATTAATGGATTATTCACAAATGAACAAAGATAAAATATATTCAATTTTAATAATCCTTGATTATAATCCAGAAACAATAACAATTATTAGTGATAAAAAAACATATAGTATACCGTTCTGACATAATATATAAAAATTTTATACAGTAGGACTCTTATATTGAAATCCTCTATAGTGAATGTAGTGTCCAGAGTAAGGAAGTAGCCTGTATAGTGAATAATTTTATTTAGTCTTCCATAAAATGGCCATAAACTTATGGTCATATATAGCAGACTAAAAAAATTGTTCACTATAGAGGCTACTTCCTTACTCAGGACACTACATTCACTATACAGGATTTCACTATAAAAGAGCTCTACTGTACTTATGTATATCGCCTGTAATACACCCGGATATTTATTATTGGGCGGATTCAATCGACATTACTAAGTAATATTGTGACAATATTTGATTGATTAGAAATATTTTACCAGACTATATTTTCAGCAAAATATATATAGAGAATATGAAGAATAATTCGGTTTGGATCTATACTCATTGTTTTATCTATATAAAATATTGCTAGGTGATGATTTCACTTACTTATAAAATCTCTAGTACCCAGAGTCAAAGTTATGGTGGGGTCATAGAAGATTAAGAGTGGGCCGTTACGAATTATTGGTCTGTTTCACATCTTCGATCATCATGGAAAAATGATATGATAATTATTAAATTTTCAGTGGTTTCCATAATATACACGCAGGTATCATGGATACCAATAGACAATTATCATTGTATCGTTTTTTCTTATATGACTGATGCGAAACAGACTGACAAATCGTAACGGCCCCCTTTTGATCTTCTATGGCCCCACCACGCCTTCATCCCTGGGTATATTACTTTATATAACTGACCTGAGCATTACAGCTCAGTTTACAAATTTCAACACCAAACATTGATTCATTGAAGAGATTTGGACACTCAAACCTGTCGAACTGTTTGCCTCTACTCAATAAAGAGAGTGAGAGTAAAGTGTACTCCATTTAAAATAACCATGGTGAATAGAACTCAATAGCAACACATTAGGTAAAATATCTAAAATGAGAATATTTCATTTTAGTATAGATTTACAGCCTAACTGGTCACAAATGTGTGAAAGTTTAGGTCCTACTAAAGGGCCGTAAACACGTATGTTTTTTTAAGTCTTTCCACCAGACTTTTTACTAAGCTCCTCCTACTTTTACCACGAGAATATAAGAAAAAAACGATATGATTATTATTTATTTCAGTTATGATACTGTATTTCAGTATCATGGATACCAACTAAATAAATAATTAATAATCGTGGAAAAAGTAGGAGGAGCTTAGCAAAAATCCTGGTGGAAAGACTTAGAAAACCATACGTGTGTACGGCCCTCTAGTTGGACCCAAACTTTCGCACATTTGTGACCAGTTAGGGCAAGAGGCAGAATAAAACCATCACAATACGCTATACAAAACAACTGATAAAATATGCTCAATTATATGTTCTTTATCATCTTTACAAGCGCCACATTTACAGTAGAATCCCGCATATATGTGACGGAAGTCTTAGGTTCACAAGATTGGAGAAACGAATGATAGTTTTGTTCTTCTTTTATTCATATCATCATTTGCCAAAACGCAAGACATATAAAGTGAACAAAATGAAAACGACTATTATTAGGGGACATGAATGGCGAATATAATTATGAATTTGCGAAGGTTTTTTGAGATATTTTCCTTAAACGACTGGATAAACTCATGTGTATTACTCTTTCATAAATACAAAGGACAAGGATTCGCTGTCCCTTGTACTTAATTTCCTTTTGACGTCAGCAATAAACCCCCACTGGATTAAATGTAAATGAATAGTTATTTTCTCGTGATAATCCAGATATTGTTTTTTCTGTTAGGAATATAATTTATGTCGTTGGCGTCAATGCAGTCTCATAGTTTTGCTGGAAAATTTTGCTGCCCTCTAGCAGTAATACTTAGAACAAGCTTGATGCAGATAATTACTGATTAGTTATCTTTGATACATCCTCATTTGTTTATCTATATTTGTATCAATAAAGATTATTATGTATTAGAGTACATGTGTACGCTTACATTAGTTAAGCATAATTATGATTTTTTATAAATTGCTTTTTTTTCTCGTTTTTTTCACGCTCAAATTATTTTAGATGAATTATTTGATGAAGTTTTATGAAAAAAAGATCAAATTAACTAATATATTTTATATATTTAGATACTCCTTTTTAGATCTCAATTTGGATCTAATAATTTTTGTCCATAAACAAGATTTTCATATATACGGGATCATACTGTATAAAGAAATCTACCCTCATCCGACCTACCCCGGCCGGCCGCGGTCGGACCCGCAAGCCAAATCTCTCTCTATCATTAACGAATGTATAATTCATTTGAAATCAGATTCTCCCCGTGGAGAATATATCAAAGCGGCTTCTTCTAGATTCAGGGAGCGTAGTTTTGATTTCCCGAACACGTCTGCTGTTTTGATGTAAACATCGCTACCAAATAGGATTTATAAGGCCATAAGTAAGGTGTTTATGGGAGCGGAAGGGATTCTAAATCAGAAACTTCTCAGGTCGTTTTTAACGCCGCGATACACTGACTCAATGGAACACAGATGGTGCTGCTAGCGAGATATTCAGCCTTTGATGAGAAAATATGGGGGAGACGCGGGGTACTGATAGGGATGGTGGTGTTGAGAGATAGTAGGGGAGAGATAGGTTTGGTATGAGATATAATATTGGTAGAATAGATATTATAAACCGATATAAAAATAAAGTTATAAATTTTGAAAGTTATTGGATTAGCAATACCATAAAGTTCAAAATTAACAAATCTTCATAGTGTATTCCAGCTGTGTTTGAATCATTTCAAATCTCATATCTACAGTACTGTAAGTCAATAGGATTTTTAAATAATATTATACCGTGTTTACGAACAAAAACAGAACTAAATTCAAGGCCATTCAAAATCACACCTACAAACGTATGCAGTCCAGTAAGATCATATATCTGGCATCACACCGCGGCAAAGCACAGAAAGACTGAAATAACTTACAGATGAATTATTTCGATAGCAATTTGAACTGGAGTGGAATATATGCTCTTGGTATGGAATAGGAGAGTTATTCGAAATTGTTAATACGACTGTGGAGTCAGTGGGAACGATTTGCATGTAATAAACAGCTGCTATGTGTATCTTGGACTTCATAGACGACGTTAATGTAATAGAATGAAAAAGTGACCTTGACCTTTAACCTGATCGCTTCCAAAATCTGATAAACTGGTAACTGAATAATGACTAATCGTCTCACCAAATTTCAGACAATTAGGTTGAATATTTTTTGAGTTATTGAGTTATGATTGACCTTGACCTTTGACTCAATCATTCCCCCAAAATTTAATCAAATGGTTCCTGGACATGGACCAATCGTTTCACCAAATTTCAGGCAATTAAGTTTAATATTTATTGAGTTATGCGAATAACAAGATGATAAATATTTAAGTAAATGCCGTCTAAAATATAACTTTCCGCAATCTGCGAAGGTAATAATAGAAGGTTGATTATATCGACTAATAGTTTACTTGAGATACTGTGTGTCACAATAATGTCGCCTTAGAGAATATTGGATAAATCGGATAACAAATGAGTACCTACAAACAGATTTATAATTGCAACAATTAAAGCTCATGATGATGAATATACAAAGTCTCGAGAGAGAAATTGTGAAGTGTTTGATTCATTTTCTAAGAAATTCAGTTTGATTTGTCACTAACTACTATTTGACGGACAGGTGAGACTGATGTCTTCAATAATTCTGAAGACAGTAACTTTAACCATTTCGCTACCGTAGGGATGGATAGATGTCCCGAATTTCATGGGACCATTTGTCCCAATGGTGTTTTTACGGAGTCAATATGGGTCAAAATTGGTCTGGGTACACGACAACGAATTTGAAAGATTAGAAAAGTGTGATTTGTGAAATTAGCATCATGTGGAGTCTTTTTTCTCTGATAGCGCACCATAATTCAATGGTAAAATATCAATTCACATCCGTTTTGGTAAAAAAAGGTGATCAGAATTCACTAAATCGAGTCTGTATTCTGATACAAACGTATGGTGGGGCTTTCTAAGATCTCCAACCCATCTTAATCTACTACACTCCCACCATAACTTTCTATAGGTACACCAAAGTACCATGGAAAGGGCTCAATACTCCTCCCTTTAGGGTGATCATGGACTCCATGGGTTATCCTTATCTGGACCTTATGTAGTGTATATCGGCAGGAGCTACCCTCTCGCTAACAAACGAGTCAATATACAAAGACTTTATCACGTGGCTGCCTCTCCGTAGCTGCTAATATCCACTGCTGATATCGTCATATGGGAACGTCCAGCTGCTATTGAAATGGTAGCAGCTACAGTAAAACTCCTGATTTATGAACCACTCGAGCAATGGAGGACCTGAGTTATGAAATGCTCCTGATTTATGAAGTATTTTCTATGTTTAAATTATAAAAAAAGGATATACGTCAAGAATTTCATCCTAGTTATCCGTCAAGACTATAGTTTTCTATGATTTAAATCATAGAAAACTATCTAGTGTACCTGAGATATGAAGTGGCTTTAAGTTATGAAGGAACCAAAACTTCTAACTCAGATTTCATTGTAGTTGTTGCATATGAACGATAGTGTAAATATGTTTTTAGAAAGAGGGTATAAGGTTATACAGAAAAATAATTATTATTTATGAAAAAAATGCTCTTTTAACAACTCTCTCTCAAAAAAAATATGTGTTTAAATATAGTTTAAAACTGAAAAATTCATTTAGTTTAGACTAAAAGTAAAAAACAAATCTATTTATAACTCAAAAACTATCTATTTATAAATATAAATAAATCATTTATTTAAAACAAAACAATCTATTTATAACTTTTAAAATCAATTAATTTAAAACAAACTAGATTATGTGCACTCGGTAGAGCGCATACCTTCGCCTCCGCTTTGACCCGTTCTCTCCCAAAATTAAGGAAATAACTGGATAATAACCAATCGTCCCACCAAGTTTCAAGCAATATGGTTCGATACTGTTTGAGTTATAAATGACCTTGACCTTGACCTTTGACCGGGTCACTCCCAAAAGACTACCAGCAGGTCACTGGACATGGACCAATCGTTTCACCAAATTTCAGGCAATTTGGTTGAACACTTTTTCAGTTAAGCGAATAACAAGATGATAGATAAATAAATGCTGATGAAAATATAACCTTCCGCAAGATTGCGAAGGTAAAAACTAATCATATAGCAAAAAAACTATTTATTTATAACCCAAAAATAATTTATTAAGACATTAATTTTTCTGAATATAGCATTTAATTATATACCCTATATTCACACTTTGCGTGGCGTTTCTTCTGAGTTCACTGTATATAATATAGCTACAAATACAGTTCATTTTACACGGTAAATGGTAATTAGGTTCAGAAGTTTCCCTGGAAAAAGATTAGGTGCAAAATATTTTCCTTATATACTAAAGTTAAAGTTACTAAAGTTAAAGTTACTAAAGTTAAAGTTACTAAAGTTAAAGTTACTAAAGTTAAAGTTAATAAAGTTTGTATCCAATTACCTACATGAGGAACTAGATTATATTATCAAAACAAACAAAAATTAAAAATTGCTGTATATGGCTAAATATTAATGCGTGTAGATAAAAACCGGTTGTGATTAATATTATATGAAACTGATTAAATAAAAATAAAAAAATTTCTAACATATAAAAAAATATATATATATATATTCATTTAAATGCGTGGGTAAGTTACGAATTATCGGTCAGTTCCCCATTTTCGGTCATATAAGAAAAAAACAATAAAGTAATTTTGTTTTTATTGGAATCCATGATACCTGCATGTATCATGGATACCAATTGAAATTAAATAACAATCACACTATCGTTTTTTTTTACATGACCAAAAATGTGGAACCGACCGATAATTCGTAACTTACCCCTTGCCGTTTGTTTTAGGTTTAGTATTCTCAGGGTTCTGTTGTAGGTACCATAGCAAGAATCACAGTGTTCCATTATAGGCCAAATGAGACAGCTCTATTGACGAGGATTTCGTCCAGGCAAGTTACGAAGAAGTTAGTGGGCACATGTCCTGAATTCTAATGCGGCAGATATGCTTTTTAGGACACAAGACTGATGTATGGCTTATTTCAATAGATGTAATTCGTCTTGTTACAGTGAGAAAGTTATGGTGGGAAGATTAACAATGACACGCACTTGATCTTAGAAGAGTTTTATGTGACAAGCCATTCGTCATTATTTCTATAGGTAACCAGGAAGTTGGGGAACCAACTTAATCTTCTATGGCGCCACCATAAAAATTAATCACATTGCTACCATTTTGTAATTTAGATATTCTTTTATTCCAGTTTTTTTCTAAGAAACTCAGTTTCTTGATGAAACTTTTTATATAATAAATCACTAAAAATGCTTTTTTCGAGTTAAAAAGATCTAAAAAAACAGCATCATTTATCAATTCTGATCAGATTTCCTATTGAAGTTTTTTTTTCGATCTTGGGTGTAAATAACACGAAGAACTGAACACAAACAACTAACTTCACGGGAAGTTCTGGCGGCAGAAAATATTTGCGAGACAAAAATAGATTACCTGCCGCCCGCGCCTCAGGTGAAAAAAGTCAATTACAAAGGAGTAAAATAGTAGAGAAAACAACTGCGCTGGAGGGCGGCAAGAAAGCGGCGGTTCGATTTATAGCACTAAAATTCGGATTGAGAATCTGCTGTGTAGTTTTTGTAGTATATTAAAAGCCAAAATGTTCATTCCGTTTTGTTTAAATTACTTTTTCTAGCTATAAATCAAAAACTACACTAAGGTCAATTTCACAAAGGGTTTTTTTTTGCCACGACAACAAAAACGGAGCATGAAAACCGCCCAATCTAAGTGTGCATAAAAAACAGATACGTTTATTCAGTCGTACCGTTTTTTCATCTATCAATTTTGTTGCTGTGGCATGAGAAAAACGCTCGTGTGAATGGACGCTTTCTCACGGGCGTTTTTCCCATGCCACAGAATATAAAATGGTTTATGAAAAAATGAATAAACGTATGTGTTTTATATGTCTGCTCAGATTTTTTTTATGCTACATTTTAGTAGAAAAAAGTGCCCTGCATGAAATAGGCCTAATTCATTTAACGTGACCTGTCAAAATAACCTCCGAGGTAAGAATTTAATTCATTAAAGAGATCTATAAATAACTCGAACTTAAAGGTACTTTTTAGCTGAAATCACTGTTTGAATCAAGTAAAATTGACCAATACCTAGAAGTACCGTCAGTAAAAAAAGATAATTAATTATACTCGTGAAATTTACCGTCATCAAAAATTAGAGGTGGCCCAGCATACATAATCTCCTATTTAGCTATCCACCAAGCTTCTCTCAGTAATTGGTAGATGTAGGCTAGAATAACAATTACTATATACGAATAACAATTACCAGATGAGAATAACAATTACGAGAAGTGTCAATATATAACAATTGAAATGTATTTATTATTATCCAAGATACCTATAAAATGATACTTATATATATCCATGATACCTGCAGGTATCATGGATACCAACTAAAATAAATAATAATTATAACGTTTTTTCTTATATTCTCGTGGAAAAAGTAGGAGGAGCTTAGCAAAAAGTCTGGTGGAAAGACTTAAAAAACCGTACGTGTGTACGGCCCTTTAGACTCGAAAGTAGGTACTGCAGTGTGTTGCCGCTAACTGAAAACTCGATGACTTCATTCGAGACCTAATTACAGCGAGACAACGAGTCCAATCTTCAGACTCAGAGAGTCATTTCACAGTACTGATTTAAAGGGAGTCATTTATTACCTTTCGCAGATGCGGAAGGTAATATTTTAGGCAGTATTTATATATTCATTTATTTATCAATTTGTTATTCGCATAACTCAAAAAGTTTTCAACAAAATTGCCTGAAATTTTTTGAAACGATTGGTCAATGTCCAGGAATTATCTGGTGAAATTTTGTAAGTGATATGGTCAAAGGTCAAGGTCATTTATAACTCAATTACTAAAAAGCTTTCAACCAAATTGTCTGAAACTTGGTGAGAAGATTGGTCATTATCCAGGCACCAGTCTATTAGATTTTGGGAGAGAATGGGTAAAAGATTAAGGTCAAAGTCATTCATAACTCATAAGTTATTTGATGGTCAAGGTGATTCACAAGCGGCGGCGAAGGTATACGCTCTGCATAGTGTCCGTTCTTGTTTGCAATATTAGGGCTGTAGCATTATTTTTTCTTCTAAGTCAACCATCTAATTTTATTTCAAAGTTGATATTAATGACTTCAAGTGGCAATAATTCAAATAAAAAATTCACGAGTGATAAAATTTTGAGAATAAATTTAAAAGAGTGACCAATGTGACCGAAAAACAGAAAGTAAAACTTACCAAAAGAAAGAAGACAAAAAAATTAATCTCTTTCTTCTTTTTAATGGAATTTATATAATATATTTCTTGAATGCACAGCTATCCCTCCCTATAGTAAAGAGCATTGTGCTTTTATACATAAATATATATAAATAATTTATTTTTATAAAACTCAAAATTTTCCGATAACTCAAAATTTTCTTAAAATTCAATTTTCCGAAAACTCAAAATTTTCCGAAATTTTATTGAATCAAAATTCAATTTCCATCAAAACCCCGTTATTTTTAGCGGGATAGTACACTAGTACATATATTTTTCTCAACCATACCCCGGAAAATGGCCTTCTGGTATGTCCATCCATCACATATCGACTGCCCTATGAATAAAAGTAATAGAGTCAAGATTTCAGTGGAGCCTTCAACAATTTTTATCGTGACAACTTGATTGATTTAGTGTATAGTAGAGCATGGGTATGTTCCGAGTTACCGTACAGTTCCACATTTCCGATCAATACGAAAAATTTATAGAATTTATTATTTAACTGTATTTTTGTATTTAGAGACCAAGGTTTGTTTACGTGTTATCGTACGGTTCCGTATTTTCGATTAAAGAAAAAACAATTATTTATAATTTAGTATTCATCTTTTCTTTTAATTGGTATCCATGATACCTGCAACTATCATGGATACCAATTAAAATATAGAGTTTACAATGACGAACTACATGTTTTTATTATCTGATCGAAAATATAGAACCGTTCGATAACTCATCTATTTACCCTACTGGTGCTTATATACAAAAATACAGTTAAATATTAATTATTTTATATTTTTCTTATATGCTCGAAAATGTGGAACTGTTCGATAACTCAGAACTTACCCTATAGTTAATATTCATTGTTATTAATCTCCGACCAGAATCAAATGATTGATAATATCATTAATAAATCAATAAATCATTAAACTGGTTGGCATAGAAAATCTAGTTAGTATGGGATAAGTGAATCTTATTCAGATGTGTGTGTTCTTCATTGAATTCATAATCAATATAGTTTCTATGCATATTAATAATATATTTGAATTCAAGGAGATCTGTTTGAATAGCGAGTTTAAATATAGAAAATTTAGTATTGAGATATATATTAGGTATATTTTATTGAAATTAAGTTATTCGTATATTATAATAAATTGAAGGCAATTATATTTTAATGGCAGTACATTAAAATGGTGATAATAGTCGAATTCAAATTTTTTGATACGGATATTGTCTAATAGAAAATAAATATTTTTTTAAATTATTTTTTAAAAATATTTTTATGTAGGTATATCATTATACATAATTTAATGAAAGTGTGAATAGATTAATTTATAATACCTAAAATGAATATCAAAATTAAATAGATTTCATAGAATATGAATGCTAAAGAATGTTGGCGATGATCCAATTTTTTCCATGAGAATAATCTAAAAAAGTGTGTCAAAGGTAATATTCGTAAAATATTATTCGTGAAACAGAGAGGGAATATGCTGGAGATATGCCTGAAATATATTGAAATATTTACTTGTTTTTAATGGAAAAATGTTGTTTTTAAAAAAAATTACTACAGGTATATCACAAATTAATTATACCGCCTACTGTTCAAATTTTCTCTTTGTATCCGTATAAATTTACATTTCAAATTTTATCCATATATCAACACTTTTATCATTATTATCATTCTAGACACTTTAACTATGAACACGTGTTAAATAAGTATAAGTTAAAATAAGTCAGTTGAAAATTGATTATCTTTAAATTATCGAAAATATATAAAGGGTTAAAATTAGTCAATATAAATTAAAAAGATTCTTTTTAAATTATCTCAAATATTTCCTATACACCAGTTAAGATAAAAAAAACCGTTCTGATAAAAATTAACCAAGTTCAATAAAAGACCGTCATGATGATTGTACAGCAGCCTTCAGTGCTCTAAAACGATGAAACTTTTTAAATTAATGGACAATAGATAATAATAAAGGCTAATGTGATTAGTTCTACCAAATTAATAAGTTAGATAACAAACTTTTATATAGACTATATCAGAAGACACAAAGTACTATCAGTGAAAAGAGTCTCCGCATGATTTTAATTTCTGAAATCACAGTTGTCTGATTTTCTGTTATTTTCAAATTGTACAGATAAGTCATCGTGTACCCAGACTAATTCAAAAATGAATACAAGCATTATAATTAGTAAAGTTCTTTTTAAATGTGAAATCAGTAAACTGTGAAAAAATTATTACAGATACACTTGTCTTTTTACTGTACCTATAATTAAAATAACGGGTTAAATTATATAATTCTATTTTCTTAGAGTATTCTCCGCAATGATATATATTTTAATTATCATGTTTTATTACGTTTTTTATTAATAATAATCTAAACTAATTTTCACCCGCATTTAATTCGCAATATAGTAATTATATATTTAACTTATATATTTAATTTATATATTTAATTTGTTTATTTAATTTATCAATCAACAGAGGAAATTATTATTAGCTGCAAAGTCCTTTGAACTTCATAAAAATAATAGATTGCAGCTGTGATAATTATTATTATCAATTACTTTTAAATGCATTTCATATTCTTTCGTGAAATTCTCTGAAGTGCAAGAAATGAAATTTGTGAAGTAATAGACAGAAGGATTAAATTCGTTCATTTAATTGCTTTTGCATTCATAAACGAATCTTTTTGTTTTCCCGCAAGATGCCAGTCAGTAAGATATATCTATTTATAAATTAATAAATAACGTGTTATGCTGTTAAAACTATTATTAAAAATCTTTTTTATTAATATGTATTTTATAAAAGCATAAATAGAGTATAGCAAATCTCTAAGAATTAATTTTCAAAATCTTCAAATTCTACCTACTTATATATATAATGCGTTAAAAAAAGATATTCCAATATATTTATTGATCAGTAACAAATAAAAATTAATCATATATTACGTAAGTGATAATCAACTAAAATATTCCTCACCGTCCTAATATGCATATTCCTTGTATAATATTCGTTCGGGTAGTGCATTACTATTTTAATTCATAAAAGTACTGCATATATAGCATCAGTATCTCAATTGACAAAGGTATTGAAAATTAATTTTCAATTGACAGAGATAATTAATACTCCACAGTGTTCAAATGAATATTAGTACACTACACCTTTAATAGAAGTTAAAAGATAGTTTAAACATAGATTTAAACATATACTATTTATAGGTTAAATTTAATACGGAAGTTAAATAATAGTTAAAAAGTCAACAAAATTAATGCAAAAAGATAGTCTTAACATAGATAACACGTATGCATATATTATTTATAACTAAAATATACTACGGAAGTTAAATACTAGTTTAAAAGAATCCACTTAATTATTATAGCTAGATAGTTTAAACATAGATCACACGTATGCATGGATTACTTATAGGTTAAAATTAATACTGACAATGATTAAGCATAATTGCTAGCTGACACCACACTTAATATCAAATTCTCACACCAAGGATCACTCACAACAATAGGCTTATTGTTAACTTTATTAGCCTGTTATACGCTACGGTAAATGATCAATTATCCTATTCGACGAATTTATCGGTTAGATTATTATTAAAGATTTTCATTATGAAACATTGTAGAAATTTAGACGAGAATACAAATATCAAAAATAAATTACAAGGCCCATAAAAGGCTACCCTTTTAGGACAATAAAATATGAGTAAAAAGAACAGGTATGAAATTAAAATCGCAATAACTTTAAAAATAATCACCGTATCTTCGTGTGGTTTTCTTTGGCTAATGCAGATTTTTGTTAGTTATAACTATATTTTTTATTTGTTTTTATATTCCAAATGATTTTTATACAGGGTGGTAAAAAGTAGAGGGTGGTGAAGAACCTCTTGCGCGAGATATGAAATTGGCAAAAGATATCAAAATAGGTTTGTTTACCCAGTTTTTCTTAGTTTTTTTTAAGTGTCATGAGTAGAGGGTGGTGAATTCTTTCTTGTACGCGATATGTAATTGTTTGTTTCAGAAAGAAACAATTACATATTATTATTATCAAAAGTAAACCTTGTTAATGAAAGCATAACCACCATCCTCCTTGTTTATATGAAATGTCCTACATTTTTTAAATCAATTATTGCACCCGTTTTCTGGCTGCTTTCATTGATATTTTGATCACGTCAGGATTAGCTTTCAAGACATCCACACCATGTGTTATTCGCTCTTTTAATGGATTTAGATTAACAATTAAAAATGATACATCATTTTATAGCCCATTCGCAAGCATTTAAATTTGCGCTCCATTTAATAATATGGCCCTTGGCAATTACCCTATGTTAAAATTTTAATTTAAAAGATTTTCTATCTTGAAATATTAATGATAGTTATATTACTTACTACTAGAACTAACAAATAGTGAGTTTGACTGCATTCTATTTTCAAACATTTGTATCTCATGAATTATTTTTGGTGAATGATTGAAAATTGTCTACTTTGAATATAAGAGTTTTTTTTCATTTTTTATTACTCATTCTTAACAATTTCAAAATGGATCAATTAATTCTTTCAATCAATTCTTTCAATTAATTCGTTCAATCAATTCTTTCAATTAATTCTTTCAATCAATTCTTTCAATCAATTCTTTCAATTAATTCTTTCAATTAATTCTTTCAATCAATTCTTTCAATTAATTCTTTCAATCAATTCTTTCAATTAATTCTTTCAATCAATTCTTTCAATTAATTCTTTCAATCAATTCTTTCAATTAATTCTTTCAATCAATTCTTTCAATTAATTCGTTCAATCAATTCGTTCAATTAATTCTTTCAATTAATTCTTTCAATTAATTCTTTCAATCAATTCTTTCAATTAATTCTTTCAATCAATTCTTTCAATTAATTCTTTCAATTAATTCTTTCAATTAATTCTTTCAATTAATTCTTTCAATCAATTCTTTCAATTAATTCTTTCAATCAATTCTTTCAATTAATTCGTTCAATCAATTCTTTCAATTAATTCTTTCAATTAATTCTTTCAATCAATTCTTTCAATTAATTCTTTCAATCAATTCTTTCAATTAATTCTTTCAATCAATTCTTTCAATTAATTCTTTCAATCAATTCTTTCAATTAATTCTTTCAATCAATTCTTTCAATTAATTCGTTCAATCAATTCTTTCAATTAATTCTTTCAATTAATTCTTTCAATTAATTCTTTCAATTAATTCTTTCAATTAATTCTTTCAATCAATTCTTTCAATTAATTCTTTCAATCAATTCTTTCAATTAATTCGTTCAATCAATTCTTTCAATTAATTCTTTCAATTAATTCTTTCAATCAATTCTTTCAATTAATTCTTTCAATTAATTCTTTCAATTAATTCTTTCAATTAATTCTTTCAATCAATTCTTTAAATTAATTCTTTCAATTAATTCTTTCAATCAATTCTTTCAATTAATTCGTTCAATCAATTCTTTCAATTAATTCTTTCAATCAATTCTTTCAATTAATTCTTTCAATCAATTCTTTCAATTAATTCTTTCAATCAATTCTTTCAATTAATTCTTTCAATCAATTCTTTCAATTAATTCGTTCAATCAATTCTTTCAATTAATTCTTTCAATTAATTCTTTCAATCAATTCTTTCAATTAATTCTTTCAATTAATTCTTTCAATCAATTCTTTCAATTAATTCTTTCAATTAATTCTTTCAATTAATTCTTTCAATTAATTCTTTCAATCAATTCTTTCAATTAATTCTTTCAATCAATTCTTTCAATTAATTCGTTCAATCAATTCTTTCAATCAATTCTTTCAATTAATTCTTTCAATCAATTCTTTCAATTAATTCTTTCAATCAATTCTTTCAATTAATTCTTTCAATCAATTCTTTCAATTAATTCTTTCAATCAATTCTTTCAATTAATTCTTTCAATCAATTCTTTCAATTAATTCGTTCAATCAATTCTTTCAATTAATTCTTTCAATTAATTCTTTCAATTAATTCTTTCAATCAATTCTTTCAATTAATTCTTTCAATCAATTCTTTCAATTAATTCTTTCAATCAATTCTTTCAATTAATTCTTTCAATCAATTCTTTCAATTAATTTGTTCAATCAATTCTTTCAATTAATTCTTTCAATTAATTCTTTCAATCAATTCTTTCAATCAATTCTTTCAATCAATTCTTTCAATTAATTCTTTCAATCAATTCTTTCAATTAATTCTTTCAATCAATTCTTTCAATTAATTCTTTCAATCAATTCTTTCAATTAATTCTTTCAATCAATTCTTTCAATTAATTCTTTCAATCAATTCTTTCAATTAATTCGTTCAATCAATTCTTTCAATTAATTCTTTCAATTAATTCTTTCAATTAATTCTTTCAATTAATTCTTTCAATTAATTCTTTCAATCAATTCTTTCAATTAATTCTTTCAATCAATTCTTTCAATTAATTCGTTCAATCAATTCTTTCAATTAATTCTTTCAATTAATTCTTTCAATCAATTCTTTCAATTAATTCTTTCAATTAATTCTTTCAATCAATTCTTTCAATTAATTCTTTCAATTAATTCTTTCAATTAATTCTTTCAATTAATTCTTTCAATCAATTCTTTAAATTAATTCTTTCAATTAATTCTTTCAATCAATTCTTTCAATTAATTCTTTCAATTAATTCTTTCAATTAATAAAATATGCAAAACAAATTTGCGAAGGTAATAATGCACAATCATTAACATCATCCTATATAATGTTGTATATTTATATAATACTAAAGCAAATATTTATTAAAATTGAAATAAAGTTTTCTGGTCCGTTATCTTTACTGGCTACATTTCTGGTCCGTTATTTTTGCTAGCTTAAATTCTGGTTAGTTATCTTTACTGGCTTCATTTCTGGTTAGTTATCTTTACTGGCTTCATTTCTGGTTAGTTATCTTTACTTGCTTCATTTCTGGTTAGTTATCTTTACTGGCTTCATTTCTGGTTAGTTATCTTTACTGGCTTCATTTCTGGTTAGTTATCTTTACTGGCTTCATTTCTGGTTAGTTATCTTTACTGGCTTCATTTCTGGTTAGTTATCTTTACTGGCTTCATTTCTGGTTAGTTATCTTTACTTGCTTCATTCATTTCTGGTTAGTTATCTTTACTTGCTTCATTTCTGGTTAGTTATCTTTACTGGCTTCATTTCTGGTTAGTTATCTTTACTTGCTTCATTTCTGGTTAGTTATCTTTACTGGCTTCATTTCTGGTTAGTTATCTTTACTGGCTTCATTTCTGGTTAGTTATCTTTACTGGCTTCATTTCTGGTTAGTTATCTTTACTGGCTTCATTTCTGGTTAGTTATCTTTACTGGCTTCATTTCTGGTTAGTTATCTTTACTTGCTTCATTCATTTCTGGTTAGTTATCTTTACTTGCTTCATTTCTGGTTAGTTATCTTTACTGGCTTCATTTCTGGTTAGTTATCTTTACTTGCTTCATTCATTTCTGGTTAGTTATCTTTACTTGCTTCATTCATTTCTGGTTAGTTATCTTTACTGGCTTCATTTCTGGTTAGTTATCTTTACTGGCTTCATTTCTGGTTAGTTATCTTTACTGGCTTCATTTCTGGTTAGTTATCTTTACTGGCTTCATTTCTGGTTAGTTATCTTTACTTGCTTCATTCATTTCTGGTTAGTTATCTTTACTTGCTTCATTTCTGGTTAGTTATCTTTACTGGCTTCATTTCTGGTTAGTTATCTTTACTTGCTTCATTCATTTCTGGTTAGTTATCTTTACTGGCTTCATTTCTGGTTAGTTATCATTACTGGCTTCATTTCTGGTTAGTTATCATTACTGGCTTCATTTCTGGTTAGTTATCTTTACTTGCTTCATTCATTTCTGGTTAGTTATCTTTACTTGCTTCATTTCTGGTTAGTTATCTTTACTGGCTTCATTTCTGGTTAGTTATCTTTACTGGCTTCATTTCTGGTTAGTTATCTTTACTTGCTTCATTCATTTCTGGTTAGTTATCTTTACTTGCTTCATTTCTGGTTAGTTATCTTTACTGGCTTCATTTCTGGTTAGTTATCTTTACTTGCTTCATTCATTTCTGGTTAGTTATCTTTACTTGCTTCATTCATTTCTGGTTAGTTATCTTTACTTGCTTCATTTCTGGTTAGTTATCTTTACTGGCTTCATTTCTGGTTAGTTATCTTTACTTGCTTCATTCATTTCTGGTTAGTTATCTTTACTGGCTTCATTTCTGGTTAGTTATCTTTACTGGCTTCATTTCTGGTTAGTTATCTTTACTTGCTTCATTCATTTCTGGTTAGTTATCTTTACTTGCTTCATTTCTGGTCCGTTATTTTTGCTAGCTTAAATTCTGGTTAGTTATCTTTACTGGCTTCATTTCTGGTTAGTTATCTTTACTGGCTTCATTTCTGGTTAGTTATCTTTACTGGCTTCATTTCTGGTTAGTTATCTTTACTGGCTTCATTTCTGGTTAGTTATCTTTACTTGCTTCATTTCTGGTTAGTTATCTTTACTGGCTTCATTTCTGGTTAGTTATCTTTACTGGCTTCATTTCTGGTTAGTTATCTTTACTGGCTTCATTTCTGGTTAGTTATCTTTACTGGCTTCATTTCTGGTTAGTTATCTTTACTGGCTTCATTTCTGGTTAGTTATCTTTACTGGCTTCATTTCTGGTTAGTTATCTTTACTGGCTTCATTTCTGGTTAGTTATCTTTACTGGCTTCATTTCTGGTTAGTTATCTTTACTGGCTTCATTTCTGGTTAGTTATCTTTACTGGCTTCATTTCTGGTTAGTTATCTTTACTGGCTTCATTTCTGGTTAGTTATCTTTACTTGCTTCATTTCTGGTCCGTTATTTTTGCTAGCTTAAATTCTGGTTAGTTATCTTTACTGGCTTCATTTCTGGTTAGTTATCTTTACTGGCTTCATTTCTGGCTAGTTATCTTTACTGGCTTCATTTCTGGTTAGTTATCTTTACTGGCTTCATTTCTGGTTAGTTATCTTTACTGGCTTCATTTCTGGTTAGTTATCTTTACTTGCTTCATTTCTGGTTAGTTATCTTTACTGGCTTCATTTCTGGTTAGTTATCTTTACTGGCTTCATTTCTGGTTAGTTATCTTTACTGGCTTCATTTCTGGTTAGTTATCTTTACTGGCTTCATTTCTGGTTAGTTATCTTTACTGGCTTCATTTCTGGTTAGTTATCTTTACTGGCTTCATTTCTGGTTAGTTATCTTTACTGGTTTCATTTCTGGTTAGTTATCTTTACTGGCTTCATTTCTGGTTAGTTATCTTTACTGGCTTCATTTCTGGTTAGTTATCTTTATTGGCTTCATTTCTGGTTAGTTATATTTACTAGCTTCATTTCTGGTCCGTTATCTTTACTTGCTTCATTTCTGGTTAGTTATCTTTACTTGCTTCATTTCTGGTCCGTAATCTTTACTTGCTTCATTTCTGGTCCGTTATCTTTACTGGCTTCATTTCTGGTCCGTTATCTTTACTTGCTTCATTTCTGGTCCGTTATCTTCATTTTCTTCATTTCTGGTCCGTTATCTTTACTATCTTCATTTCTGGTCCGTTATCTTTACTGGCTTCATTTCTGGTCCGTTATCTTCATTTTCTTCATTTCTGGTCCGTTATCTGTACTATCTTCATTTCTGGTCCGTTATCCTTACTGGCTTCATTTCTGGTCCGTTATCTTCATTTTCTTCATTTCTGGTCCGTTATCTTTACTATCTTCATTTCTGGTCCGTTATCTTTACTGGCTTCATTTCTGGTCCGTTATCTTCATTTTCTTCATTTCTGGTCCGTTATCTTTACTATCTTCATTTCTGGTTAGTTATCTTTACTGGCTCCACCAACTTCTACACAAACCACTGATCAATTATTTTGACGAAAAAGGACGAAAAAACGTTGTGAGATGTTTGGTCGTGTCACAAACATCGTGGGATTTGCCAACAGTGTTGCCATGCTTGTTCAACATCTGTGCGAAATTATATCCCACTGGTGTAAAATTAGAAAAAAAACAGTCATTTTGACTTTTTGGTAGTTCTAGGTATTTCAAATACATGGCAGTTCTAGTTGAAAACTTTGTATTTTCAGCTCATAACTCAAAAAGTAATTGGTGTAGAAAGATGAAACAAGAATGACATAAAAGAGTATATTCTCAAGTTTTATTTGATATCAAAGAAATTAAAAACTATCGAATGGAGGATACAGATATCTCAATTAAACATAATGATTACTATGTCAACACATTTTAATCAACCCTCTTGAATCATTATGCAACTAACTATTGAGTAGCGTGTTTTCATTTCTAAACATTATCATTTAAGCAGTTCTGCAACTAAAGTTAAGAGAAAATATGCCATTCAATACAACAAGGATATAAAAGTTAAAATGGTTAAGAATTTGTTCAATAAATGGACAAGAAATTAAGTGTTTGAGAAACCGTTGCACTAGCAGAAAGTGACAGTTCGGTGCGGTTTGAGTTTGCATAAGCCATGCATGGTACATATTTTTTGAAGATGTAGAGACTGAAAATGTTTGTTCTGTAAACACCGACGAATACATTGAAATGTTAAATACTGTAATGACTGACGACAATCATCTCGACTTTTGGTTCCATTATGACACTGTAGCTGCATACACATTCTTGTCTGCGGTAGACTGATTGAAAAATCACTTCGAGGACGAGATTATTTCGCACCGAACCGTTTTCTCTGTACAACTAAGTCTCTTGACCTTTCACCTTTTGATTTTATCTCTGATATATGTTAAAGAGAAGGTATGGAAATTGAAACCAAACATGATTGAAGACTTGAAGTAAGAGATACGTGAAGTAACCAAAATATATTAGTTGCAGTAATCGCAAATTTAAAAAAAAAAGGATTAATCTCTGTATTTAGCACAGCAGTAAGGATTTCAAACACTTGTTATATACCGAATAAAATTTGAGATTATACTCTTTTATGTGATTTTTGTTTTACCTTTCTACACCAAATACTTTTTTGAAGTTATAAGCATTTACTTTCGACCAGTTTTTTATTGGTCACCCGGTATAAGTTATATAAGGTTGAGCGATCATTTGACAGATGGCGATGTTTAAATTATTTTCAAATAAATGACCTTGAATATTCATGACTATTTACGAAATGTTGAATATCCTCATGAATAAGCGATAGTTAATCGAATTTGTGATGTAACTGCACTTTACTAACTAATAAAGTACTTCTAGAAGTATATTTATGAATATTACATACAAACGTTCTTTGCACATCGCTTATGAAAATAATAATTTGAGTTATTTGTCACTAGATGACGCATTTTCATAATAAATTAATATTTCTTTTTTTTAATAAGTATAATTTAGATGAACCGAGTATATCATATTACATAATTAAATATTTCGATTCCATTAGGACGTTGACTACGTATTGGTACACATTTGTACCACTCTGTACATTACTGATAGACTACGAATATAATATATACCACTGTTAATATTTTAAACACTAATTAAATTGTGACAATGTGAACCACATTTATACCACTGTTTTTATCATAAAGAAAATATCAATAGGTACACACAGAGATACTCAGCTCATCTCGTTATCGTCGGACATGTGATACAGAAGCAATAACGTAAACTTGTAATTTTGGAAACGTCAGTTAGGCTAAACAGCGTTTTGAGCACAAGTTTATATATTACGATTATAATAGAATTTAACGATAATAAATAATGTAGCTATAACGTAATGATTAAAAATATAATTTTGGACAAGCTCCAAAAATGTAACTCCACTTTCTCCAATTTCAACTCCATTCTCCAATTTCAACTCCACTCTCCAATTGTAACTCCACTCTCCAATTTTAACTCCACTTTCTCCAATTTCAACTCCACTCTCCAATTGTAACTCCACTCTCCAATTTTAACTCCACTTTCTCCAATTTCAACTCCACTTTCTCCAATTTTAACTCCACTTTCTCCAATTTTAACTCCACTTTCTCCAATTTTAACTCCACTTTCTCCAATTTTAACTCCACTTTCTCCAATTTTAACTCCACTTTCTCCAATTTTAACTCCACTTTCTCCAATTTTAACTCCACTTTCTCCAATTTTAACTTCACTTTCTCCAATTTTAACTCCACTCTCCAATTTTAACTCCACTCTCCAATTTCAACTTCACTTTCTTATCTCCTACAGACGAAAAACCAGCTGCGATGCATCATGACGGAGTATCGTCACTGACAGCCAATCGTCTCCTGACGATACTGCCGATACTGTCGCTTCTACTGACGATGTTGCCGATAATTCCGATACTGACGCTGGTACCGATACTTGCCGCAGATGCGTACAGACTAATGATGGAGTGTTGTAGAGTGGTGAATCTTTTAACCATCGGAAAAATCACCACCACGAGGTTACAAGACTCCGTATCATTAACTTCAATGTAATTTACATTTAAAGATTTTTAATAACTTAGTCCTTGTTCTAATTTAGATAATCACTTCTGTTCAAAAATGATAAACTGCAATAATGTTAAATGTAAAGAGTCACTGTAATGATGTACTGTCAGAGAAAAGAGTCACTGTGATGATGTACTATCAGAGAAAAGAGTCACTGTAATGATGTACTATCAGAGAAAAGAGTCACTGTGATGATGTACTATCAGAGAAAGAGTCACTGTGATGATGTACTATCAGAGAAAAGAGTCACTGTGATGATGTACTCTCAGAGAAAAGAGTCACTGTGATGATGTACTATCAGAGAAAGAGTCACTGTGATGATGTACTGTCAGAGAAAAGAGTCACTGTGATGATGTACTGTCAGAGAAAAGAGTCGCTTTGATGATGTACTATCAGAGAAAAGGGTCACTGTGATGATGTACTATCAGAAAAAAGAGTCACTGTGATGATGTACTATAAGAGAAAAGAGTCACTGTGATGATGTACTATCAGAGAAAAGAGTCACTGTGATGATGTACTCTCAGAGAAAAGAGTCACTGTGATGATGTACTATCAGAGAAAAGAGTCACTGTGATGATGTACTATCAGAGAAAAGAGTCACTGTGATGATGTACTATCAGAGAAAAGAGTCACTGTGATGATGTACTCTCAGAGAAAAGAGTCACTGTGATGATGTACTATCAGAGAAAAGAGTCACTGTGATGATGTACTATCAGAGAAAAGAGTCACTGTGATGATGTACTATCAGAGAAGAGAGTCACTGTGATGATGTACTATCAGAGAAAAGAGTCACTGTGATGATGTACTATCAGAGAAAAGAGTCACTGTGATGATGTACTATCAGAGAAAAGAGAAACTGAATAATGTTAAATTCACAAATCACAGTTCTCTAATTTTCTATCATTTTCAAATCTTTCAAATTCTGTCGCCGTGTACCCAGACCAATTTTAAAATATCAACAACCAGTACAATTAGTAAAATTTCTTTTTAGAAATGTGATAAATCATCACAGATCACTTTTCCCTGACTGTACCTACATCAATCAATTCAAAGTTACAAAATGGATTTACAGTCAATGTAAAATATTAATATTGGTTTCACATGTCATTTCGATACCCGCCACGATTCATAGCCATTGGTTCGTAATACGAACACATTCTGTGAAATTAGATAAAAACAAAGGAACCCATTGTTATCACCGGCCCATTCATCAGTCTATTGGTGTTGTAATTAATTCACAACATGTGTATAATAACCTTTAATGTTCCACTGGTCACGTAAGGGTTAGAAAAATATCCATTGGCTATATTTTGTTACTAATAATCTACAGCATTTTAATTACTACATCATTATTGCCACGGAAACATAATGATTATATATTACGAAAATACGATCTTTCATAGAAATTAATTAGAACATGCTTCTACTTTTGACTTCTTCTTTGAATTGAAAAGGTAATGAAATTTGAAAAAACAATAACAGTTTTTGTACAAAGTGTGCTGCTTGATGTTTGAAATTGTGTCCTGTAGGAATTTATTTATGTCTATGTGTTGAAATATGAAATGTTCCCCTTAAATATTTGACAGATTTGACCTGACTGTTTGGTAGGGTGAGTTACGAATTATCGGTCAGTTCCACATCTTCGGTCATATTAGAAAAACGATATAATAATTATTAATTTTTATTGATATTTTCATTTTTATTGATACAAAAAATCAAAAAATGTAATTGTATCATTTTTTTCGTATATGACCGAAGATGTGAAACTGACCGATAATTCGTAACTTACCCTATGAAGTTACTATGTAAATAGAAAAATAGTGAATTCCTCACTTGTACTTTTATAGAATATCAAAATAACCTAGAAAAAATATAGAACAAATTCACACAAGATATCAAATATAAATTTTATACGAAGAAAAAAAAACGAAACCAACCAATAACAAAATTAATGGTTTTTACTCAAAATAAATGATAATTATTTCTAACGCTAGTGTTATAATTACAAAATATTTTAGTTGCGGTTACCTAAAAAACTGATATACTATGCCTAATTGTTAATTAAAATGCTCTGTTATATTCAGTCATATTTCAAAATAATTCAATGCAATAAACAACTAGGGTAAGTTAGGAATTATCGGTCACTACTACATCTTCGGACATATAAGAAAATTATTATTATACAGTGCTTTCTAATAAAAAAAATCTTATTAAGACCGAAGATGTAGTATTGACCGATAATAGGATAAAGTATCAATTTCGAAATAAATGCAGAATAAAAGTTTAGTTCGATATTATGAAAAATTAGTATTGAAAAACGAGATTTTAAATATATCAATTGTGCAGAGAACATAAATTTTTTTTAAATAATATTGAATATTTTTTAATTCGTATCCATGGTATCCATGATACCTACTGGTATCCTGGATACAAATGAAAATAGCAATTAAAATTAAAATTCATTTTAGTGTTTTCTCCAGAGTTAATAAATATATTAATGCTAATATTCTAATATTTATTTTCTTTAGTAACCTGTTGATTCAATATTCAATTCGCATCTGACAATTGATACTTTACCCTAATTTGAAAATGACTGCATTGTAAACCCTTAAAAGTAACGGTCGTATTTTTAGCTCAGAAGGATACAAAAAATTTAAGTTTAAAATACATTGCTTTATACATGAGTTTGACAAAAAAAATGAAAACACCTTTTAGGACTTTCGTGAAATCCAGATTTGTGCAGCTCTTGAAAAACAGTTTTTGTGGAAACTGGTTTTCGTTTCGTTTATCGAATTTCTCTCACAATTCGATCTAGAGTCCCGATGTTCTCTCTCTCTCTCAGACAACTTCAAATTTCGGCCAGACTTGTGCGTTGCTGGTGACGTTTTTCCTTCTCTATCAAAGGAAATCATTACTTTTGTGACATTTACCCTTGAAACGTGTCATATTCGGGCAGTTTCTGTTACACCAGCTGCTGTCATACGAGCACCAACAAATTGACCATTTGGAAAATCGGACATTTTTATTAGGTTATAACCAATTTTATTAAAATATCTGTTTTGAATGAAAATTTAACAGTTTAAATAAATAAAATGTGTCAAGCTGAACTTGATTACAATATGTTTCAGAAATTATGATGTATTTTTTCCATATTGTTTCCAAACCCGTGTACAACTGCACACTAAATTTGAAAGTTGAACTGTTATTATTGTGGAACTCCTCTATAGTGAACTCTGTATAGTGAACGAAACCTCTATAGTGAACAAAACTTCTTTAGTCTGCGATGAATTACCATCATTTTTAGAAAACTTATGGCTGTTTTATGGCAGACTAAAGAAAACTTGTTCACTATAGAAGCAACACCCTAACTCATTCACTATAGAGGAGTTCTCTTTAGAGGAGTTCTACAATTCAGTACATACACTTTTTGTTACGATTTGCGTAGTCTCAGATACCGGAAGCATCTATAAATCTCTTGAGATTCAGTGCTAGATCAACTGATTCACAAATGCATTTTCTAATAAAAAATTCATAAAGAACATCTTTCATACTGCAATAAACGGTAATATTTTAATGCATTTTCAGAGCACTGAACTATGGGGAATATTCAAAACTCCAGTTCCATAACTTAATTATTCAATGTTAGTTTATTTCTATATTAAATAACTTCGAAACAAACGTAACAAAGTTGTTAAAGCGAATGAAATTATCAAAGTGTTTTACAGTTCCCCTTGATTTAAATATTATAAGAAACTTTATTTACTTCATCGTTCCTGATATAATTAAAAGTTTCATCTACTAACTTTATTTAATTTACTAACGCAGGGAAGAATATTAAATAATATCTATTAATCTAACAATATTTATTTGATATCTTTATCAACAGAGGCACAATTAATTATCATTTAATATAATGTTCATTGCTTATTAATTCATTTTCTTAATCTATTATTAATAACTTATTTACATAATCAATATCATTATTTTAATAATTCCAGTTAAATATGAGATTACTGAAGCATTTATTGGAACAAACAATTATATTATTTTCATAACCACAAAGAAATTATAATCAGGCAACAATTGCTCATGGGGCAACATTGTCCCAATATTGGGACAATGTAGCTAATATTAGAAAAAAAGTTGGTTGAGAAACGAAGCTACCTAATTAAGTGTAGTGATGCCATAGAAGATTTAGTAAGATGACCACACTTAAGAGTGGTGCACATGCACCATCACCACAAAGAGTGGTGCACATGTACCATCACCACAAAGAGTGGTGCACATGTACCATCACCACAAAGAGTGGTGCACATGCACCATCACCACAAAGAGTGGTGCACATGCACCATCACCACAAAGAGTGGTGCACATGCACCATCACCACAAAGAGTGGTGGTACCATCACCACAAAACGTGGTGCACATGCACCATCACCACAAAGAGTGGTGCACATGCACCATCACCACAAAGAGTGGTGCACATGCACCATCACCACAAAGAGTGGTGCACATGCACCATCACCACAAAGAGTGGTGCACATGCACCATCACCACAAAGAGTGGCGCACATGCACCATCACCACAAAGAGTGGCGCACATGTACAATCACCACAAAGAGTGGTGCACATGCACCATCACCACAAAGAGTGGCGCACATGCACCATCACCACAAAGAGTGGTGCACATGTACCATCACCACAAAGAGTGGTGCACATGCACCATCACCACAAAGAGTGGCGCACATGCACCATCACCACAAAGAGTGATGCACATGTACAATCACCACAAAGAGTGGTGCACATGCACCATCGAGAGAATAACTTTAGTTTATATCACATTTACTATTTACTCATTTTTAGATGCGTGAAGTGGTTTGTAATATTAAAACCAATGACAAAATCTACTAAAAAACAGGTAATATGCAAATAATTTAAGTTCATTAATTTCTCATCACAAGTGCTTATTACTTATTTCCCATTATATTCCAATATATACTATATTACATCATTCAATAACTTAAATAGCTTTCTGATGACTTTAGTTAATAAAACTGTAATATATTTCGTGTGAGTGACTGCAAATTGGAAATTTTTTAAAGCTCAAATAATAATGGATTTACATTAAATCTTATTGAAGGAGACTGTAAATGTGTTTGTATATAATGTAAATATAATGGCTATGTAATTATATCGTAAAGTGGATTATTTTACAGTGTTTTATTCACCTTTTGTAAAGAAAAATAAAAGGCTACCGGAAGTGAAAATTTATAATTATAAATAGCAGTTAATAAACATAGTGTAAGTTCTAAGTCATCGGACGGTTGCACATTATCAATCATGAATGAATATGAAAAAATTATAATAAATTGTAATTTAATTTTTAATCAAATATTTTTGAATGTATGAAATTTATAGTTAATATATATAGTGTAATTTATGAATTATGGGACAGTTCCACATTTTCTAGCATATAAGAAAAAAAAATACAATTATTATTTATCTTTTACATACTTTTTCTGTATAATCGAAAATGTGAACTGTCCAATAACTTGGAACTTACCCTAGAATCTATGATGCTGGTGATTGAGGATTCGATTCACAAAGAAGAAAATAAATACTCTATTTCTGGATTGGTTTAAAAGAACTACATTTTTTATCATAAGATGCATTAGCGACTAATTTCATCTAATTAATAGATACATTTTGTACAAATATTTCTAGTTTGGGACCACGTCGATAGTAACTCAAAAAGAAATATATTGTAGAGTTGTAACTCAAAAAATGACCGCTAGAGAGGCTAATTAATGTCCTAACTACATGATTAAAAATGTATAAATATAATAGTTAATATTTGATTTAGTATATATATAATTATTTCTACTTCTATAAATTTTAGAGGCCTATTTGATGTTTCAAAAAGGCTCGACCTAGGCGTTTTTGGGACTTTTCACAATAGTGAGAGCGTTTTACATGCCTCTCATGTAATATAGCTTTTTTAAGTTATGACAGCGTTGTCGCAAACAAGCGATTTATTAAAAAAAAACATAAGAAATTTTCTCACATGAATTATGAATAAAGCAGGTCTATAATTGATAGAAATTAAGGTTTTCAACTGAAACTTAACTTCTAACTAGTATATTGGTTAGATTAGAAGTTATTAATAAAATTGGTTTACAAATTAAAAGCAATTTATTTTATTTCCATACCAGCAAAATAATTCATGTAGAAAATAATAATTACTCAATAGATGTAAATAAATTTTAAAAATAAATATTTATAAAGCTAGTAATGAACCTATTTATTTTTTAAAACTATTCAATATAATTTAGCTACCAAGGAAAAACTCAATAAAAAATAAAAGATATAAAGTACCCAAACAAAACTGGAAAAAAAGTTATAAATAAAATTTTCCATTATATGGCAACACAGCATACTCGAACACTCATAATTTACATGCGCAGTACTCGGTAAGTGCGTGTTTACACAGGTCATGTTAGGTGAATAAGTAATTTCTAAAAGTCAGATTGGTTAATGACAAATGTTAACCCCCACTGTCCGAGTGCGGTGACGCTATAAATGAATTCACACCATAAAAAATATATTTAAAACGAGATAGGATTAATAGACGGTAAAAAAAATGATTCTTTTTAATTTAAAAGTCTTTATAATTGATTAAAAAAATATCTCCTGCTTTCTCAGATCAAGTTCAAAGTCATTGAAAAAAATATGCAAGAAGTTAATTACAATAAGAAAAAACTCATTAAAAGAAAAGTGATGTGAAATAGTCAATAGAAATTAATGCACAAGAATATTGTTAGTGTATAGAATTTAGTAAAAAAAATAATCAGACGTGATTGGTTGATACGAAATGATGACGTGAATTACTTACAGCATCAAGCCCCGTGATTGGTTGTTAATGAATAGTGACGTGAATAACTTGCAGCTAAAGCCCCGTGATTGGTTGTTAATAAATAGTGACGTGAATAACTTGCAGCGACAAGCCACGTGATTGGTTGTTAATAAATAGTGACTTGAATAACTTGCAGCTAAAGCCCCGTGATTGGTTGTTAATAAATAGTGACTTGAATAACTTGCAGCTAAAGCCCCGTGATTGGTTGTTAATAAATAGTGACGTGAATAACTTGCAGCGACAAGCCACGTGATTGGTTGTTAATAAATAGTGACGTGAATAACTTGCAGCTACAAGCCACGTGATTGGTTGTTAATGAATAGTGACTTGAATAACTTGCAGCTACAAGCCCCGTGATTGGTTGTTAATAAATAGTGACGTGAATAACTTGCAGCTTCAAGCCCCGTGATTGGTTGTTAATAAATAGTGACGTGAATAACTTGCAGCTACAAGCCCCGTGATTGGTTGTTAATAAATAGTGACGTGAATAACTTGCAGCTACAAGCCACGTGATTGGTTGTTAATGAATAGTGACTTGAATAACTTGCAGCTACAAGCCCCGTGATTGGTTGTTAATAAATGGTGACGTGAATAACTTGCAGCTAAAGCCCCGTGATTGGTTGTTAATAAATGGTGACGTGAATAACTTGCAGCTAAAGCCCCGTGATTGGTTGTTAATAAATAGTGACATGAATAACTTGCAGCTAAAGCCCCGTGATTGGTTGTTAATAAATGGTGACGTGAATAACTTGCAGCTAAAGCCCCGTGATTGGTTGTTAATAAATGGTGACGTGAATAACTTGCAGCTAAAGCCCCGTGATTGATTGTTAATAAATAGTGACTTGAATAACTTGCAGCTTCAAGCCCCGTGATTGGTTGTTAATAAATGGTGACGTGAATAACTTTCAGCGACACATGATAAATGGTTTTCTTCAATAATCTTTAGCCCTAATTCAAGAACAATGTACCTGGTTTACAACAGTGTTCACTTTAATCATAACCATGAACATTAGCTCAATATCAAGCATTAACACAACTCACATCTGAACATAATTTTGTTAGTTCAAAGAACAGTCAAACTAATACTGGCAAGCTTCAAATTTTTCCATCTAAGAGCCAAGTTGCAGGATAACTTCTACGATAATTACCACCTGCTATTGTACCGAAGAATAAAACAACCTTAGCGACATTTAACCTGTTCAAATTCACCGTACCAAGTTCAGGCAATGTTATTGAGCTGACTGTGAATGGAGAGGGATATAGGTACACGAAAAGTAACTAAATGGGCTCAGGTTAGTCAGACTTACACGCAAAGTCTTGACTTGCTTACGACTAAGAATGATTGCTGTTGTTGTGCTTGTTTGTTATAATAATTGCCAACTGGAGTAATATAATGTTGCTGAAGTTTGATGGCATTAATTATAGTATGTAATTTGCCTGTGAAAGTTCATTGTATAACTAATATATTTGAGATGAAATGGGGGGAATTTGTACGGAGTTTATGACTGGTATATTTTATATAAAAGTATGTGGTCTGTGTTTTGAAATAAATGTGAGAGATGGATAGAGGATTTCAAATGGAATTTAAATTTATGTAGTCTAAAATAGAGACAAATTTTGAAAATTATTTGAAATGAGAAAGTTTCGAATATGAGTTTAATTTTTTTTGGCAAATGATTTTTTTTTTTGTATTGAGTTAAAAGATAATTGTTTTGCAAATAATTTTTTTAATTAAAAACAAATTTAAATGATGAATTCCATAAATGAAAAGGCAGCTAAAGTTAAATGTATAAATTTTAAAATAAATGAAGTTTTAAAATATAATTTAATTTAATTTTAGTAGGGGTCTAACGTCTGCTTCGGAACCAAAGGCCATATCGCTGATGTCCAAAATAAATTTAATACAAGGGACTGGAAGAAGCACTCAGAAAAGAAAGTGGCTCCATTAACAAAGTCACCTACCACAGACGATGACAATTCCCATGGTAAAAAAAGTATTTCATATTAAAATTATTTACAAATCCAAATAGTTAAATGAATAGCATATTAAATTATATCCGGTACCCATGTTACTTTTATTTAATTTATTATGGGTTTAACGTCTGCGTTGATCACATCGATGTTACCTTTAAATTTTTAACTATCTTAAAGTAACAGAGAAGTACCCATGACATCTGTATACTGGGAAAAAATTGCGAGTCGACCTGACTCATCGCTTGAGTCAAGGCTGGTAAAACTCCAATGTTGGAGTCTTTTTCTTGATTGACTCTACCTGAGTCAATCTGACTATGAATAAGGAGTCAATATGACTCTTGTTTTTGAGTAAAATTCTAGAATGAGTCAAATTGACTTACATTTTTGAGCCGGTTTCGGGACAAACTGAGAACTCCAATTTTGAGGAGGAGTCAATTTGACTCGTATTTTTTCTTCAGTGTGTACTAACCAATAAAGCTTTACAACCTTGTGACGAAAGACACAGACGAGGCAGAAGAACTCGTTAACTTATCTTTGAACTTGTCACAAGGAAAATATTAGGAGACTTACTTACAAACTCTAATATGTTTGACCTGTGAAGGAATTCTAGTTAAAAACAACAAGAAATGATACAATTCAGGTGAGGAAATTTTATTAGACAACACTACATAATAATACAATTGTCACGATGTATTAATATGGAAAGAGAAAATAATTAGAATTGAAATTTATTTTGATTCTAATTGGTATAAAAATTTAACGATTTTTACGGAAAAAAAAGTTGTATGAAAATAGTCGACTTTAGGATTAATGAATTATTATTTTCTTTAGTTGAATCAAATCTATGTCTAGAATAATAGTTATATAAAATAATATAACAGCAAATATAATTTCCAGTATACACCCTTAGCATCTTGGACAAACAATACTAAGTATTTTTTCCAGTATAACTAGCCATCACTAATCCTGTGAACATTATGGAAGGAATGTTTGGATTTCTAATTAAAATTAAACACTTTCCCCCGCCCATTATTATAATCATAAGTATTATAAACCTCATTACGAGAGCAAACCGACCAAACTATGTAATAATAACAAGAAATAAAGAGGATGGTGTATTACATTACTTATGTAAAACGAAATTGAAATATTTAAATGAAAAATTGAAACCTAGCAAATTCTGTAATAAAGATTAAAAAGAAATTAAGATGATACTGTACTACATTACTTATGTAAAACAAAATTGAAATATTTAATAGAAAAATTGAAAGAAAAATAATTAAATGAAAAATTAAAAAAAAATTAATTGAAAAAAAATTGAACCTCGAGTAAATTTAGTAATAATAAACCAAATTTAAAGATGATTTCGTACTACATTTCATGTTAAATAAATCGAAATATTTAATAAGAAGTGAACAAATGATTTAGTAATGATGGTATAACGAAAATAGTTGATAAATAACACTGTGTTACATTTTAAAAAGAGACAGCATTGTAATCATTGGCGTTTATAGCAAAAATAAAAAGATTTTGAATAAAACTTTGCCAGAAAATTGGGGAATAAAAACACATTTTTATGAACTTCATTTAATATTTTCAATTAATTAAAAGTTAGTATGTGAGTTCTTCATTATTTATTCGGTTTGGTATATTCTCGGTATTATTTTTTATACTATTCTGGTGAAATAAAGGTGAAGAAAGCATATTAATTTATTAAACAATGAAAACGATTTTTTAATTTCAAAAGATAAAATATAATTGTGCTCAACTAATGTAAACATACACATGTGCTCTAATATATGAAAGAGTTTTATCCGGTCACTTAAGGAAAATATCTCAAAAATGCGCAAATTAATCACATAAAGGATTAATATATTAAAGCACCAGATGTAAACCTGGCAAGAAATATTTCCTTAATTTCCCATGAATATTTCTTTGTTGCCAATGAACCTTTAAATTTAAATTTAAATTTATCATTGGAATTAAATTAAAATTTAATCTTGGAATTTTAATTTAAATTGAATATTAAACTAAAATTTGTCCTTGGAATTGAAATTAAAATTTATGATTGGAATTAAAATCTAAATTTGAACTGTGGTGATTGGAGGGAGAGCCAATCTGTGGTTCATTCCCTCTGTAGACTTCACATTTCACTCCAGATCGCATCTAACATTTATTTCTCATAGAATACTGAAATGGCTGCCGAAATGTACAACTGATAGCGTATTAAAAATTCAGGTGATGATCATCTCTCTTGTTAAAAATTAAATAAGTTAGGTATTGCAATGGGAAATGCAAAAAGAGACACGATCACTCGAGACTGTACATAAATATATACGTATACTAGCTCAACTATATTTATAACAGCCTTTGTAAATAATATTATAAATATTATCTATGTAAGAGGATAGATAGACACATAAACATACAATCAAAATATATATAAATAGCAATAGTATTTTCACGTTTCATCGGACATTCCCAATGATGGATGTCCTAAATTATGATTTTACGATATATGTATATCCTAATCGGGTAGAATAAATGTTACAACGATTCCAAAATACTTACAACGGTTACAATGAATGGTATCTTAACTATAAAAGAGTATTTTTTAAATTAATTGTATTAGCGGGTTCAACGTCTGCTTCGGAACCAAAGGCAATATCGCTGACGTCAAAAGGAAATTAAATACAAGGGACTAAAAGAAACTGTCAGAAAAAATATTAGTTGACAGTGCTCATAAATGCAGAAAAGCTACTTCGTGAGTACAGTCACTTACCAATGAATGTGACGAAAAGGGACAAGAACTGATGGCTGCACTCGCGGATGGAGGAGGAAAATGAAGAGCTGTTAGTAAATGAAGCCTATGAGCCTACCTAACACAAAATCTAAGACCTCGTAGTTGAAGAGCATAACCCTAGCGCTATCCTCTAAAACTGTAAGTAGCGTTAAAAAAAAGATAAACATAAAAAAAATGTTTGCTGATGACTGTACTGTTTCATGTGCCTTTGATCGAAATGAGTTGAATGATGCACATGTTGCAATTAATAATCAACTAATGTCTATTCTGGAGTGGATCAATTCAAATAAAATTAAAATAAATGTCGAAAAAACTAAATATATGTTGTACTCGTATAAGGGTGAAGTTCAACTGCCTCATCCAGTGAGAATCGGTAACAATGTTGTTTGTCGAACTGATAGTGTAAAGTTTTTGAGTGTCATGCTTGATGATAGGTTGAACTTTGCCCCTCATGTTTCTAATATAGCTTCTAAGATTTCACGTAGTTTGGGGATGATGTATAAGTTAAGAGAATTTGTGCCACTCTACGTGCTGAAGTCTTTATATTATGCTCTAATTTATCCATATATTAGTTACGCAATTGAAGTATGGTATGGTGCTCCCAACTATGTTAAAAGTGAAATACAAATATTGCAAAGGAGAACTATTCGTTCAATAAATTTTTTGCCATATAATGATCATACTGCTTCTTATTTTCATCGCATGAGTGTGCTACCAGTTGACTACATATATCTTTTAAATGTCGGATTGTATATTTACCGAACAATTAATTTTGAAAATTACGATAAATGTTTGAAAATGAAATTACAGACCCATAGTGAATTGCATGAATATCCTACGAGAAATAGACAAAACCTACTGATTCCTAGATTCAATAAAGAAAAAACCAAGTCTCACATTCATTTTTCTGGTGTAAGTTTATGGAACACAATTCCTGAAACAATTAAAGATAACTCAACGGTAGCATCATTCAGGCGTCATTTGAAGGAACATTTTTTAGAGCAAGTCAACCAAGTATAGTATCGTTCATTTCCTGGTATGTTTCATTTTTGTATTTTTAAATTATTATATTAACATATGGCAGCTATTTTCCTCTTTCATTGTATTGTGTTTCGAATACTTGCCTTCGTAACCACATTTGTTATTGTGTGTCTTTTTGTGTCTTTTCTACCTTATTCTGTAGATTATTGATTTTTAGTAAAGAGAAAAATTTAGATAGGTTGCCCTAGAAGCAAAAGCTTTTCCGGGCCTGAAATCTCTTATTTTGAATACATTTAGTTTTTTTAATGAACGTATATATATTCCAGTATATATGTTGTGAATGTAAGGGATTTTTGTTCAAATAAATAAAAATAAAAATAAAAAATAAAAAAGACAATACATAATCCAAATTACAACAGTTCGGAACACAAGGGACGTATCTTCCATCCCTATCTTCCATTCACCGCAGACAGTTTCAGGATAGAGCCCCTGTTGGCACAAATACAGTACATCTAAATCGGTTAAAATAAAACAGATCTCAATTATAGAACAAATACAGTACGCTGAATATCGTAATTGGTAAAAATAAATGATATCACAATTATGAAACAAATACAGTACGATGAATGTCATAATCTGTTACAAGCAGATATCCCAATCAATATTTTTCCATGTTAAGTCATCACCTGGGCACTGTTTGTAATACAGAAAGCGTCGTCAGTAATTATTTAGCGTGTATTCAAGTTGAATAGATTACTGATTCTTTAGCGCTGTTAATTGCAGAGCTTGTCTACATATAAATTGGATTAACATTTACCACCTTCCTCGTCATCGAGAAAATATTCATAGCTAGAGAAAATTAATTTAGCCATCAGATAAAGAAACTAGATTAAAATTAAACAAAGTGAGTCGATATAAAGAAACGAGTCACTGTGATGATGTACTGTCAGAGAAAAGAGTCACTGTGATGATGTACTGTCAGAGAAAAGAGTCACTGTGATGATGTACTGTCAGAGAAAAGAGTCACTGTGATGATGTACTATCAGAGAAAAGAGTCACTGTGATGATGTACTATCAGAGAAAAGAGTCACTGTGATGATGTACTGTCAGAGAAAAGAGTCACTGTGATGATGTACTGTCAGAGAAAAGAGTCACTGTGATGATGTACTATCAGAGAAAAGAGTCACTGTGATGATGTACTATCAGAGAAAAGAGTCACTGTGATGATGTACTGTCAGAGAAAAGAGTCACTGTGATGATGTACTATCAGAGAAAAGAGTCACTGTGATGATGTACTATCAGAGAAAAGAGTCACTGTGATGATGTACTATCAGAGAAAAGAGTCACTGTGATGATGTACTATCAGAGAAAACAGTCACTGTGATGATGTACCATCAGAGAAAAGAGTCACTGTGATGTGTTGATGTACTTTCAAAGAAAAAAGTCATTCCTCATAAATTTCACTAATGATATACAGCTAATTTAATCTCCATATATAAATTATCTGGACACATTAGCATTATTTGTCTAACTAATAAATTGTGAGATTAGTAGAGCATGGAAAATTTATTGCACTTATTGCTGTTGAAATTTACATACTTGCCATGAAAAATAGAATACATAAAGTACAACAAGCAAATTACATAGGTAGTATCTTTTAGTTGAAAATTGAATTTATTATTAAATCATATAAAGAAAACTGTAATAACGACACAATTGAAGACTTTCTCAATAATAATCTTCATAAAACAAACAAACAGTTATATATTTACATAGGGCAGGATACGAATTATCGATCGGTTCCACATCTTCGGTCATATAAGAAAATACGTTAGAAAAACTATCAAATCTATTATTGTAATTTGTATCCATGATACCTGCAGGTATCATGGATACAATTATTTTCATTCATTAGTATCATGTATAACTATTTCAATTAGTATCCATGATACCTACAGGCATCATGGATACAATTATTTTCATTCATTAGTATCATGGATAACTATTTCAATTAGTATCCATGATACCTACAGGCATCATGGATACAATTATTTTCATTCATTAGTATCATGGATAACTATTTCAATTAGTATCCATGATACCTACAGGCATCATGGATACCAATAAAAATGAAAATTATTAATTATTATATCGCTTTTCTTATATGATCGAAGATGTGACACCGACCGATAATTCGTAACTTGTCATCTCTTCACCAAATAGCATCAAGTTGTGTTTTTCACTTCTATCGCATGGTTGCAATTGCTCGCAATAAACAGAGTTAAGTTTTACAGCTCACTTTAGATCAACTGAATGGAAAAGATTCACAGACGCTTTCCTTTTCTCGACAGGACTAATTGAAATTCGAAGGTTTTTACCGACGCTACTCCGAATAGCAATTGTGTCTTTTTATTTCGTTGGCTTGATTCAGCAGCAACTAGATAAATAAGTGTGGCTTTTGTCTTCCCAAGTATTGACTGCAGGCAGCGGAGAGAGAGAATTGCGTCATTATCAATTTTACGCCATTTTGGATTTCGATCGTGACGTCATGAAAACCTATTTCAGCCTTGGAAATTATCTAAAATTCTTTGAAATGCTTTTTCAGTTGAATTTGATCTTGGTTTAAATAGAATTTGATCCTTTTCTAATTGAATTTGATTGTCGTAGAATTGAATTTGATCCAACAAAAGAAAATATTAATTATCTTAGAGGAATTTTACTTTTAATCTATTAAGTATTAATAGTTTTAAATGAATCTTTGCTATCTTTTAAAAAATGTATATGGTTATTTTTCTGATATATCATGCCGCATATGTATGAGCTATCTCGTTGCAATTTTTAAATATTGATTCTATTCAAGCTAAATTACATCTAAATCTTAAGTTCTCAACCATTGCTTCTGAGAATTTCCCATCAAATTTAGTTAGGGTCAAACAGCTGATGTTGTACCCAAAACTAACTCTCGAGATGTTTGGCTAGATAGTTTGCAACATCAAGTCGGTTGCCAGTTGGGCGATGCTACCCAAAGATACGTTTTGCACGCTGCGATTGTAGCGATCATCGCTTAACACCAGTTTAATGGTATTCCCATAGGGTTGTTTTGCAACGAGCGATTATCTATGAAGACTCCTTTCAATGTATTCCTATTATAGCGTCATCATCGATGAGCTTTTGGTTTTTTTTTCTTTTATTTATAATCTTAATCACAGGCTATTAACAGAGTATAATGAAACAAGTGGTGGAGTCATATTTTAAATGGTTAGAGTAGATGGTACAGATGAGAGAGTGGCCGGTCTGTGAGACTGAACGACTGAACCTAATAGGGGGGGGGCGATGCCAGACAGATCTAGAGGTAGGAGGGGGGGGGGGCAGATTGGTCAGAAGAGGGGACAAGTAGGATTCGAAAGTGAAAATGAGTCTAGTTACATAATTCCATGACTTTATATACCATGATTTCTCCACCAGAACTCTCAATAGCCTGTTACATCTTGGGTGGCTCAACTAATTGTCATAGGCTCACAAACCACAAGAATTTCTTAGTCATTAAGTACTAATTAGTTCACCTAGAAAAAGGTTCATTATTATTACAAGAATTTCTAAGCGGTCTTCTACACATCAAATCTTTCATTCCTCCGTGGTACCTATACATTTGACTAAAAAACCGTAATGACTCCATTCCTTTATGACTTATCACACATCTGTTTTGATTTTCTAATATATTTTTAGCTAATTCAAAATGCTACAGAGCAAATTTAATCACACAAGAATCAGATTCAATTACAAAAAGATCAAATTCAATTACAAAAGGATCAAATTCAATTACAAAAGGATCAAATTCAATTACAAAAGGATCATATTCAATTACAAAAGGATCAAATTCAATTACAAAAGGCTCAAATTCAATTACAAAAGGATCAAATTCAATTACAAAAGGATCATATTCAATTACAAAAGGATCATATTCAATTACAAAAGGATCATATTCAATTACAAAAGGATCAAATTCAATTACAAAAGGATCAAATTCAATTACAAAAGGATCAAATTCAATTACAAAAGGATCATATTCAATTACAAAAGGATCAAATTCAATTACAAAAGGATCAAATTCAATTACAAAAGGATCAAATTCAATTACAAAAGGATCAAATTCAATTACAAAAGGATCAAATTCAATTACAAAAGGATCAAATTCAATTACAAAAGGATCAAATTCAATTACAAAAGGATCAAATTCAATTACAAAAGGATCAAATTCAATTACAAAAGGATCAAATTCAATTACAAAAGGATCAAATTCAATTACAAAAGGATCAAATTCAATTACAAAAGGATCATATTCAATTACAAAAGGATCAAATTCAATTACAAAAGGATCATATTCAATTACAAAAGGATCAAATTCAATTACAAAAGGATCATATTCAATTACAAAAGGATCATATTCAATTACAAAAGGATCATATTCAATTACAAAAGGATCATATTCAATTACAAAAGGATCATATTCAATTACAAAAGGATCAAATTCAATTATAAAAGGATCATATTCAATTACAAAAGGATCAAATTCAATTACAAAAGGATCAAATTCAATTACAAAAGGATCATATTCAATTAGAAAAGGATCAAATTCAATTACAAAAGGATCAAATTTAATTACAAAAGTATCAAATTCAATTACAAAAGGATCAAATTCAATTACAAAAGGATCAAATTCAATTACAAAAGGATCAAATTCAATTACAAAAGGATCAAATTCAATTACAAAAGGATCATATTCAATTACAAAAGGATCAAATTCAATTACAAAAGGATCATATTCAATTACAAAAGGATCAAATTCAATTACAAAAGGATCATATTCAATTACAAAAGGATCAAATTCAATTACAAAAGGATCATATTCAATTACAAAAGGATCCAATTCAATTACAAAAGGATCCAATTCAATTACAAAAGGATCAAATTCAATTACAAAAGGATCAAATTCAATTACAAAAGGATCAAATTCAATTACAAAAGGATCATATTCAATTACAAAAGGATCATATTCAATTACAAAAGGATCATATTCAATTACAAAAGGATCAAATTCAATTACAAAAGGATCATATTCAATTGCAAAAGGATCAAATTCAATTACAAAAGGATCAAATTCAATTACAAAAGGATCAAATTCAATTACAAAAGGATCAAATTCAATTACAAAAGGATCCAATTCTATTACAAAAGGATCCAATTCAATTACAAAAGGATCCAATTCAATTACAAAAGGATCAAATTCAATTACAAAAGGATCATATTCAATTACAAAAGGATCAAATTCAATTACAAAAGGATCATATTCAATTACAAAAGGATCAAATTCAATTACAAAAGGATCAAATTCAATTACAAAAGGATCATATTCAATTACAAAAGGATCATATTCAATTACAAAAGGATCATATTCAATTACAAAAGGATCATATTCAATTACAAAAGGATCAAATTCAATTACAAAAGGATCAAATTCAATTACAAAAGGATCAAATTCAATTACAAAAGGATCATATTCAATTACAAAAGGATCAAATTCAATTACAAAAGGATCAAATTCAATTACAAAAGGATCAAATTCAATTACAAAAGGATCAAATTCAATTACAAAAGGATCAAATTCAATTACAAAAGGATCAAATTCAATTACAAAAGGATCAAATTCAATTACAAAAGGATCAAATTCAATTACAAAAGGATCAAATTCAATTACAAAAGGATCATATTCAATTACAAAAGGATCAAATTCAATTACAAAAGGATCAAATTCAATTACAAAAGGATCAAATTCAATTACAAAAGGATCAAATTCAATTACAAAAGGATCAAATTCAATTACGAAAGGATCATATTCAATTACAAAAGGATCAAATTCAATTACAAAAGGATCAAATTCAATTACAAAAGGATCAAATTCAATTACAAAAGGATCAAATTCAATTACAAAAGGATCAAATTCAATTACAAAAGGATCAAATTCAATTACAAAAGGATCAAATTCAATTACAAAAGGATCAAATTCAATTACAAAAGGATCAAATTCAATTACAAAAGGATCAAATTCAATTACAAAAGGATCAAATTCAATTACAAAAGGATCAAATTCAATTACAAAAGAATCAAATTCAATTACAAAAGGATTATATTCAATTACAAAAGGATCAAATTCAATTACAAAAGGATCAAATTCAATTACAAAAGGATTATATTCAATTACAAAAGGATCAAATTCAATTACAAAAGGATCATATTCAATTACAAAAGGATCAAATTCAATTAAAAAAGGATCATATTCAATTACAAAAGGATCAAATTCAATTACAAAAGGATCAAATTCAATTACAAAAGGATCAAATTCAATTACAAAAGGATCATATTCAATTACAAAAGGATCCAATTCAATTACAAAAGGATCAAATTCAATTACAAAAGGATCAAATTCAATTACAAAAGGATCAAATTCAATTACAAAAGGATCAAATTCAATTACAAAAGGATCAAATTCAACTGTGAAAGGAATAGAATAATTCAGTTTTAAACATTAATTATGTATTCCTTTTTATTCAGTGATTTTATCGTAATACAATAGAAGTGGGGGTCGGACCAGAGAGTTCCAATATTGCATCATAGATACCTAAAGGCGTGATATTGGCTATAAAATGAGCTATATATTAGACACAGAGTCGCCCTTACAATGTTAGCACAGTCCATTCAATAACAAACTTTAAATAATACATGGTAACAATTCATTGTAATTTGTGTCCAGGCTGCCTGCCATCTTGAAATGGGAGCACTTTAATTTGGTACCCACAAAGAGAAAAAAGAAATAGTGGCTTGATGTTAATAATTATAGTGAATACAGTTAAACTCCTTAGTTAGGAAGCACTCGAGTAAATATGAACCTGAATTATGAGTTACGAAATAGTTTTCTATGTTTAAATTATAGAAAATGATATAAACTTCATGAATTACGTCATATATTACCCAATGACCATAGTTTTCTATGATTTTTATCATAGAAAACTATCTAGTGTACCCGAGATATGAAGTGGCTTTGAGTTATGAAATAACCAATACTTCATAACTCAGGATTTTCACTGTATTGGAAATGGTTCCGTTTGATAATATTGAATGGTATCACCATAACTTTTTCTAAGTGTTATTTATAACTTAATAGTGTCAATGAATTCAAAACTATCACCCTGATGATCAATGAATCGATAGTAATCATCATTTATTTTAAACCTTATATTAATTATATATGTGAATATTGACACCAACTTAAATATTAATATAATGGATTCTAAATTACTCTACAGTAATAATAAAATAGCTATACAGTGAATGAATATTGTCTGTGTGGTCACACATATGGAAAATATTCTGTGTACAATTAATGAAACATACTTACACATAAAGTTTTACTCTTGTACCTGATGATGAATTTTGCTATTCAAAAATTTCACTACTAAAAAAAACTTCATTCCTGAGTTCAAATTACCTCTTGAAAATCTGTGTATAATATTTATACAGTCCCTACACACATACTATACATTTTCAAACACGGCAAAACAGTTGATGTTTTAAGCAAATTAATTAGAGCTAGCTGAGGCAATCCACTTAACTACATCTACAAAGTATAACTTTTGGCCCAAAGTTCTTTCTCTTGAATTACTTTTACATGAGCAAAGATAAATAATGCCACTCAATTTAATTAATATACTCTATACCTAACGAGATCTATCGAAAACAAGAAATTGGTCTGTGGGATCAAAAGGAAACCATTCAAGATATTGCTTCGATGGACGTGGTTCTGAAGTACTGGGATTTAATTTGGTATTGGAGTACTCTAAATTAATTTGGTATTGGAGTACTGTAAATTAATTAGGTACTAGAGTACTGTAAATTAATTTGGTATTGGAGTACTGTAAATTAATTAGGTACTAGAGTACTGTAAATTAATTTGGTATTGGAGTACTGTAAATTAATTTGGTGTTGGAGTACTGAGATTTAATTTGGTACTAGAGTACTGTAAATTAATTTGGTATTAGAGTACTGATATTTAATTTGGTATTACAGTACTGTAAATTAATTTGGTATTGGAGTACTGTAAATTAATTTGGTATTTCAGTACTGTACTTAAATGTTACTACAATATTTTATTCAATAGCTTTGGCATTTATGTATTGTACTTTAAAAAGCCCTATTAATTCTACCCTTTACATGACTATATAGCGAAAATAGAAATAGAAACGACTGAATAAAGTGATTCCACCAAAAACCATATGGAAAAATTAGGTTTAGTGTGACGGACAGACAGAACCCGCTCTTATTATATTATTGATATAGCGCTTTTTCATTTATCATGACCGTGTTTATCATTTTTAACGCTACTTGCAGTTTTATTTAGAGGACAGCGCTTCAACTACGTGGTCTTAGATTTAGTGTTAGGTAGACTCGTAGGCTTCATTTACTATCACCTCTTCATTTTCCTCTTAGATTTTTGTGTTATGATAAAAAGAATTTCATAAGCTTCATGTACTATCAGCTCTTCATTTTCCTCTTAGATATTTTGTCAGGTAAAAAAAAATTCGTTAGGTTACTCTCACTATACAAATTTACTATTTTAATAGTGACATTATCACAACTAACCAGAAGTTATCTCTGTAGCCATGGTAACAACATTTTATCAGTGACTTATCTAACTTAACTGGGGCAGAGTGACCTTTAAGTGTTTTGTTTTGATCTCTAAAGCCGCGTTATTATTTTGCTTAATGGTGTAGCTAGCCTCTACCTCACAGTTAATTAGAGGGGCAGTGTAAATTGCCTAAAAGACGGATATGTAGCTGTAAATTCCCAGGAGAAGGTAAAGAAAATTATAGGTGTTTATGGCGATACTAGTGTACTTTCTCGTTAAAAAAAAACGTGATTTCAATGATAATTTTATTGGTGTAATTTTATAATCTAAACCATGGTCCGTGTTTTCATATTTAATTAATTATTGATTAGTGACTATTATATTAAACCTACAGTGTTTAAATTCTTTTTAAAATTAAATATTTTTTACACAGACCTAATACATTTAAAATTAAAAAACACATATAAAAATCAAAATATTAATTTATTCTTCATTTCTTCCTGCCTAATTACTGAAAATGGGACACGAAACATGCTTTTATAACTATATATTTGTACATTCACTTCGGTCTTTATTTCATCTAATTATTTGTTAATATACATGTATATTAGCAAACAATTTATAATGGTATGATACGAATTTACTTAGATAGGTTTGGGTAAATGTACGCAATAAATATTATTTAATGGAAACCAATGCTTTTAAAATAAATAATAATTTCATTAGGGTTGTGACAATATGCTTTTAATATCATAGATCCCGAAAATAGTATAGAGGGAGATAATTAAACAGTATTGAATCGTTCTGGTAGCCAGTAAATTGCTCGAAAACAATTGCTCGAATGAACAATTGCTCGAAAAAACAATTGCTCGAAAGACAATTGCTCGAAAAACAATTGATCGAACGAACAATTGATCGAATGAACAATTGCTCGAATTATCAAATTGCTCGAATGAACAAAATTGCTCGAATTATAAAATTGTACAGTTTTCGAATATTATAAAAGTCAGTTATTCTAGAAGTGGAGCTGCACCTAACAATCCTTGTTTCTTTTTGGTAATTGATCATTTACCATTCCATAAATGATTTTAATTATCACTCATTCTGCATTATCTTTTTTAGACCGTTTGTGTCATCTCGTATGTAACATATGAATTGGAATCATGTGGTGAATCACTACTATTCATGTTTTTTTTATCATAAAACCCGAAAAAATTTATAGATTAATTTATTAATTTATTCGAAGTTATGGCAGAGTTTTAATAAATCTACAATTTTTTTCGGGTTTTATGATAAAAAAACATGAATAGTACTGATTCACCACATGATTCCAATTCACATGTTACATACGAGATGATACAAACGGTCTAAAAAAAGATTATGCAGATTGAGTAATAATTAAAATCATTTATAAAATGATTAATGATCAGTTACTAAAAAGAAACAAGGATTGTTAGGTGCAGCTCCACTTCAAGAATAACTGACTTTTATAAAATCGAAAACTGTGCAATTTTATAATTCGAGCAATTATGTTCATTTGAGCAATTTGACAATTCGAGCAATTGTTCATTCGATCAATTGCTCGTTCGAGCAATTGTTTTTCAAACAATTGTTTTTCCAGCAATTGTCTTTCCAGCAATTGTTCTTTCGAGCAATTGTTTTTCGAGCAATTGTTCATTCGAGCAATTGTTTTCGAGCAATTTACCTAGAACCAATCATTCTGTATATAGTATTGGATACCATTTCATTTCGTCTATGATAATATGAAGATCTATAATTTTAAGAGCATATTGTCACAACCCTGAATTATAGCATAATCGTCTACTTTCAGAATTATATATCCAATCAATATTCTATAAATATCAACCTGATTCTTAATATAGTTTGTCGTAGATTATATACTTTAGATAAAATCTATTCCAATGTTGCGTGAAAAAAAAGGTTGCTATCACACTAAATAAATGCCAGCATGAAGGGCAGAATAGAATGACAGAGAAAAAAAAGCATGAAACGCCACACATTTGATAAAGAAATAACTAGGGTAAATTACGAATTATCGGACAGTTCCACATTTTCGATCATATAAGAAAAATTTATAATTTAACATAACCATTTTTTTCAAATTGGTATCCGTGATACTTGCATGTCCTGCAGGTATCATGGATACCAATTAAATTTCTTGTATCTCTAAAAGTGATCTAAATGAATTAAATATTCACAGTCAAATTGATTGCTATTAACAATGGGCACATTTAATCATCATTGAAGTGCTATTACGTATAATAAATTGAATACTGTCTGAACTCATTATTAACCATCTATGCCAAGAATTAAAATAAGTATTTAAAAAGGAGAATTTGTATGATATTATTGAAATGTATATGTAAAGAAAGCATAATATACAATAATATTTATCTATTTCTTTCGTATAATATGAAATTCACAATTTTCTTTTTTCTTAAAACTAATGTAGCGTACACATGTGAGTTTATCCGATCGTTTGATGACTCAGAACTTCCCTATAGTCCCGCTTAACACTTACGGTTTTTTAACACCGCGGGGAAAAAAGCTCTTAAAATGTGTTCAGTCTTGCGTTTTTTTATCGCTGAAAGAAAAATTTGTAATTTTTCATTCAACGATAAAAAAAAACGCAAGTGTGAACACATTTTAAGAAGAGCTTTTTTTCCGCGGTGTTAAAAAACGCACGTGTGTTAAGCGGGTCTACAGGGGCAGAATATCCTCTAGTCATAATATCCCTCAGTCTCAGCCTCGACTGTACATCGAATAGTTAATCAAGTGACTACGTGTCATGAATATATTCACAGTCAATTAACACACTATTAAGCCTACTATTATTCAATTTATCGCCCCAATGAGTCGCTAGAGGTTATTATCTACTTCGAGACACCCTGCGTGATCGGAAAGTATCTTTGCATACAAATAAACACACAAATGCTGTACATTGGAAAATTAAGTAAAAAATAATTTTTGTAAAATTGATACATAAAAGTTGGGTAAAAATTTATTGAAAAATTACTTAATTTTATTCCCGTCTTCTTATGAAAAAGTATTTAATTATATGCCTATTAAAAGATAATCCTATTTAATGACTAAGCCTATATTAAATGAGAGACCTATTTAACGATAGACTTCTTTTAACGATAGGCTTATTTAATGATAGGCCTAGTAAACGTCACAATACCCTGACACCTACAGTAATCAGAAAATTGGAGTTATCATTCACTAGGTCATGAACCAATCCGACCTTCAGAAATTACTGATTGACCTAACACGACTATAGGTTGTGACAATATGCCTTTAAAATCATAGATCCTGAAAATATTATACACCAGCGGTATATAGTATTCGATACCAAATTTCAGGTCGTTTCGTCTATAATATTTTCAGTTAGGATCTATGATTTTAAACACATATTGTCACAACCCTAATCATGACATTTGTAAACACCCACTTACCGACTACTGCGAGCATCTGAGAACTGCAATGTAATCATATTTTTAATGCATTAATGTCACCATAATGTCAATCACTTATAACAAATATCATAAAGTTGGTAAATAACTAACACCCTATTATTAACACGTGTAATTATTTTACACGTTCATGTGACTGATTACTATATGGGTTGTGACAATATGCGTTTAAAATAATAGATCTTAAGAATATCATAGACGAAATGTAATGGTATCGAATACTATATACCACTGGTTTAGAACGATTCAATAGTCTTTAATTCAATCCGTCTATAATATTTTCAGTATCTATGATTTTAAACGCATATTGTCACAACCCTACTGATTACGTTCATTGCTCTTGACACTAAGGATTATACACTACAAACCTTAAAAAAAATATAGGGTAAGTTACGAATTATCGGTCAGTACTACATCTTCGGACATATAAAAAATGCAATATTGAAATTATTATTAGATAAAACTGTGTAATAATAACAATTTTTATATTATTTTTTTCTTATATGACCGAAGATGTAGTACTGACCGATAATTCGTAACTAACCCTAACTGATAAATATTAGAAGTATTAAATACCTTGGGGTAAATTTCGAGTTACCAAGTGGCCCCACATCTTCGATCACGCAAGAAAAAATATTCATAATTAGAAATTTTAAGTCGATATTTAAATTGGTATCCATGATACCTGCAGGTATCGTGGATGCAAAATGAAATAAAAGTTAAATAATAATAATTAAAAAAAATTCACAGTATGGAAAACGTGTTACCGTCCAATAATACAAAGTTCACCCTAACTGTCAATGATTTGGAATGAATCTTACATGATTACCTGCGCAGAATGCAGATTGTTATATTTTAAACGGCATTTATTTATTTATCATCTTGTTACTTGCACAACTGAAAAAGAATTCAACCAAATTGTCTGAAATTTGATGAAACGATTGGTCAATGTCCAGGAACCATTTGGTACAATTTTAGGAGCGATCCAGTCAAAGGTCATGGTCATTTATAACTCAAAAAGTATTGAACCATATTGCATGGCACTTGGTGGGACGATTGGTCATTATCCAGTTACCATTTAATCAGATTTTGGGAGCGAACGGGTAGAAGGTCATTTATTAGCGGTGGCGAAAGTATGCGCTCTACCAAGTGCACGCAATCTAGTTACGTGGCTATGTAATATGAATAAAAGCATTGCAGAAAATAGAACTGAATACTACATAGGAATATGCTTTTAAATTCATCAAGTAGTATCACATTAAAATATTCTCTTTATTGGAAACTGACGATCAGAGAATTGCATATCACAGGGAATAAGAAATGCTAAAGTATGCTTATTAATATCATAGTAGGATAATTTACGAATCGAAATGGTTTATCATTTTCCATCATATAAGAATAAATAGTCAATTTGACATTTAATATTTAATTGGCATTTCAAGCTATTTTTTATGCTAACCAATTATATACTTTCAGATGATCGTAACTGTGAAACTGTTCGATAATTCATAACTTACCCCTTTCCCACCTGACGGCATCTACAGTAGCCATGTAATTATATGCTATCTTTAAATGTTAAACATGGAACAGGACGGAAATACCCGCTTAGAGCCACAAATGTATTATTTCCCAGTTATTATTTTAAATACAGTGTATTATTGCGACTCTAAAAAGATGCTTTCTAAGAAAAAACAAAAACAAAAAATCATCAGAAATAATTACCAGAAGGAAAATAGTTCATTATTCCATATTATTAATATCACACCGTATACGATGTCATATTATAATTAATGTTTAATGTTCATTAGAATGTTCCACTTGATGAATTAATGTTCAATTAAAACAACGAATAAGGATCTGGAAGGTGCATCTTCATTATAACAATTGAATAATGTATACTATGGAAAATTCATAATCATAATCAATTAATATGGTCTTAATCTATTTAACATTCATTATGTATTTCATAAATTGAACTATAAAATATATATGCTCTCCTTTTTTAATAATATTCAGAAACATATATTGATATGTTTTGTAATATTTAAGAAAGAAATTTATATTAATAATAATATAATTGAATGTTCGTAATTTCTTAACAGATTTAAGAAGTATTCCACGCCCATCATTTTTCAGGAAGGCTCTCATGCCATAGCGTTTCAAGGAGAGAACCCATTCCACACAGTTTAATCTAGATCACGTGCACTATGGTAGAGCGCATGCATTCACCGCAGCGTATAAATGGCCTAGACCTCAACTGCATTGACCCGTTCGCTCCCAAAATCTAATAAACTGGACCAATCGTCCCACCAAGTTTCAGTCAATTTGGTTCAATACTTTTTGAGTTAAAAATGACCTTGACTTTGACCGGATCGCTCCCAAAATCCTACCAAATTATTCCTGGACATTGACCAATCGTCCCATGAAATTTCGGGCAATTTGGTTGAATACTTTTTCAGTTATGCAAATAACAAGATGATAAATAAATAAATGCCGTCTAAGATATAACCTTCCGCATTCTGCGAAGGTAATGAAGGCTCCCACACCACACAGTTTAAAAAAGGCTCTCACAACACATAGTTTCAATATAGCTCCCAAACCAAAAAAAAACATTTAAACTAATATCTTCCATAGTTTCTATCTATTTTACAAGTAATAATCTACGTACTGAACACATTCATACAAATTTCACCAAGAAACCTACCCACATTTTTCTACATTCGCAATCTCCTAATTGCCTGTAAGATATTCCTTCACGTTTCTTTACATTCCAATTGCAACCTCTACTAAAATTGGTACCGTGCGACACACACATACAGCAACTCAGTAATTTGATGTTGTTTATCTTTTTGCCATTCACATCTAATGTCATTAGTGGGAGAGTGAGAAGGAGAAGTTTATTTGAACTTCAAGATGCTCATAAATTGGGTTACTAATCAGAACTTGCATCTCTGATGCTGTGATACGTTAAATTAAATTTATCTTCTTGGGTACGTTCTTCCCCCTGAAAATGTAGTTGTTGGTTATTTCTACAGGTAATGTTAGATTTGTGAAGAATGACTTTATTAATTATTAATGAAAAAATGTATATCAATAACATAATAGCGGGTTTTAAAATGTAGTTGTTGGTTATTTCTACAGGTAATGTTAGATTTGTAAAGAATGACTTTATTAATTATTAGTGAAAAAAAGTATATCAATAACATAATAGCGGGTTTTAAAATGTAGTTGTTGGTTATTTCTACAGGTAATGTTAGATTTGTATAGAATGGCTTTTCCATGATTAATCAATATTATATTAAGAACGGGGTCTGTCTGTCCGTCACATTAACCTAATGATACGCTTGACAAGCAGCTAGTAACATGGATATGAAATTATTCTGATATCAGTTAAATAAATGGTTTTTGAGTAACTAAATTAGATTTTGATTTATCAGTTGAAAATATGTCCCAGTACATCACACTGAATATCCCAGTACATCACACTGAATATCCCAGTACATCACACTGAATATCCCAGTACATCACACTGAATATCCCAGTGCATCACACTGAATATCCCAGTACATCACACTGAATATCCCAGTACATCACACTGAATATCCCAGTACATCACACTGAATATCCCAGTACATCACACTGAATATCCCAGTACATCAGACTGAACATCCCAGTACATCACACTGAATATCCCAGTACATTGCACTGAATATCCCAGTACATCACACTGAATATCCCAGTACATCACACTGAATATCCCGGTACATCACACTGAATATCCCAGTACATCACACTGAATATCCCAGTACATCACACTGAATATCCCAGTACATCAGACTGAACATCCCAGTACATCACACTGAATATCCCAGTACATTGCACTGAATATCCCAGTACATCACACTGAATATCCCAGTACATCACACTGAATATCCCAGTACATCAGACTGAACATCCCAGTACATCACACTGAATATCCCAGTACATCACGCTGAATATCCCAGTACATCACACTGAATATCCCAGTACATCACGCTGAATATCCCAGTACATCACACTGAATATCCCAGTACATCACACTGAATATCCCAGTACATCAGACTGAACATCCCAGTACATCACACTGAATATCCCAGTACATTGCACTGAATATCCCAGTACATCACACTGAATATCCCAGTACATCACACTGAATATCCCAGTACATCAGACTGAACATCCCAGTACATCACACTGAATATCCCAGTACATTGCACTGAATATCCCAGTACATCACACTGAATATCCCAGTACATCACACTGAATATCCCAGTACATCACACTGAATATCCCAGTACATCACACTGAATATCCCAGTACATCACACTGAATATCCCAGTACATCAGACTGAACATCCCAGTACATCACACTGAATATCCCAGTACATTGCACTGAATATCCCAGTACATCACACTGAATATCCCAGTACATCACACTGAATATCCCAGTACATCACACTGAATATCCCAGTACATCACACTGAATATCCCAGTACATCACACTGAATATCCCAGTACATCAGACTGAACATCCCAGTACATCACACTGAATATCCCAGTACATTGCACTGAATATCCCAGTACATCACACTGAATATCCCAGTACATCACACTGAATATCCCAGTACATCAGACTGAACATCCCAGTACATCACACTGAATATCCCAGTACATCACGCTGAATATCCCAGTACATCACACTGAATATCCCAGTACATCACACTGAATATCCCGGTACATCACACTGAATATCCCGGTACATCACACTGAATATCCCAGTACATCACACTGAATATCCCAGTACATCACACTGAATATCCCAGTACATCACACTGAATATCCCAGTACATCACACTGAATATCCCAGTACATCACACTGAATATCCCAGTACATCACACTGAGTATCCCAGTACATCACAGTGAATATCCCAGTACATCACACTGAGTCCATCACTAATTTTTTTCGAAATTTATCCATTATTTCTGCTGAATTCCAATCATTCGGTTTCTTTTTTTCGTCAATCATTCAATTAGTTCCTCAACTCCATTCAAAGATTATTTTATTTTTTCTCCCATGGAGATGTGGTCGAAAAGTGGTAATCATAAATGGTTAGAACTTTGATGCTGGCTTTTGAACAGGCCTCCAATTTCACTGTTTGAAATTTGCTCGAACATTCAACAACGAAAACATTTCTGTTCTTTACTCCAACTGGTTCCCTGCTTTGGAATATTAATGTTCAAAGCATAGGATATTTGTTCTCTTTTCTTGATAAATATCAACTGAAGACTAGATTCCAATTCCAGGAGCAATAATTACCATCTCTGATATTCCAATTTGAAGTTAAAAACGTCACTTATATTCCCTAGTGAATGCCATTCCTTGTCCTTTTCACTCATTGCTTCATAAATGATGTACAGGAACTTATATTCAGTGTGTTGGTAAAATATACAGAAGTAAGACGGGCACTCGTGGAGCGCATACCTTCGCCGCCGCTATTGAATACATTTTGAGGTATAAAGAACCTTGACCTTTGACCTGATCGAATGGTTCCTGAAAATAGACTAATCGTCCCACCAAATTTCAGACAATTTGGTTGAATATTTTTTGAGTTAGGCGAATAACAAGATACAAATGCATTCTGATGAAAGCATAACCTTCTGCATTTATTCGAGGGTAATAAGAACTATTTTGGATAACATTAATAATAAAAATTCTAAATAGTGAACTAATTAATAAAGAAAAATATAATGAGTTATTATTAACCTATTATATTAAAATTCAAATGACCAAAAACACCAGCGTTTTTATACACAGCGTTTTCAACTCTTCAAAAGTGTAGCGAACCTTGGATACATATGAAATAAGCTTAACAATAATTTCATATCTATCCATGTTACGCAACGTTTTTGTGGCGTTGAAAACGCTCCAAAAACGCTCGTGCAGTTTTTTTATTTCAACTACATTAAGTTACTATCTTATCATTTATCACCATTTTTTCTTATTTTTAAATTTTTTTTTATTATTTAAGAGACATACATTGTCAGAAACATAATCTCTATCTTAAGTACTTCTTAGAAATAAAAGATAATACGTGAATAAATAAACAATTAAAAAATAGCATTGATAGTTAGAAAAAATAACCAAATTTCGAATACGATCATTAATGGGATTCAGAACAATATTATATTTCAATAATAATTATTATTATTCATTGACGATAATATTTCAATAGATTAATTCAAAGTTGAAAAATAAATAGTAAAGATTGAATCAAATCATTAACTAATAAAATAATAAAAAATATTATTACCAACAGCCACCAAAGTCTTTTTTGCAATAAAACATAATAAAATTTTTAGTCAAAAGAAAATTATTATAAAATCTATATTTAAAAAAAAGTTACTTTCAATTAACAACTACACCCATTAAATAATTAAAGTGTATCTCTCATCAATTCTTTTTATTAATAATTCTACTAGTTATCATATAATTTATTCTTTAATTTTCAGTGAGATATATCGACAATAGAAAAATTTCCCTTGAGGAAAATTTTGCTCTTGTCGATATAATAATTGAACGTACTATGAACTGTTATATTTAACCATAACAAGTGTATTTATTTAACCATGAAAAGTGTCTTTATTTAACCATAAAAAGTGTCTATATTTAACCATAAAAAGTGTCTTTATTTAACCATAAGAAGTGTCTTTATTTAACCATAAAAAGTGTCTATATTTAACCATAAAAAGTGTCTTTATTTAACCATAAAAAGTGTCTTTATTTAACCATAAAAATTAAGTTTTTTTATTTAACCATAAAAATTAAGTTTTTTATTTAACCATAAAAATTAAGTTTTTTTATTTAACCATAAAAATTAAGTTTTTTATTTAACCATAAAAATTAAGTTTTTTTATTTAACCATAAAAATTAAGTTTTTTTATTTAACCATAAAAATTAAGTTATTTTATTTAACCATAGGTAAAAACTGTTTCTATTATACCATAAAAAAGTGTCTTTTTACCCATAAATTTGCCTTTTAAATAACCATAAATAAAAATCTACATCATTGAACCATAAAACAAAGTCTTACAATTTAAACATAAAAAAGTGACTTTTATTTAACCATATAAATAAAAAGTGTTTCATATTTAACATTCAATAAAAATTGAGTTTTATTTAACCATATTATAAATGAAGTGTCTTTTGAAACAACACTGAAACAGGAGTACTGAACTGAAATATTTATTTAAAGATAAAAAAAGAAGCCATTCCGTTAGTTCGTTATAGAATAACTAGCAGATCAATGGAAATTATAAAAGATTTATAAATTGGTTCAAAATATACATAAAAGACATCGAAACTGTTTAAAACAATATCAACAGTTTCAATGGTGCATATTTTTGTATCAGTATCACGGATACGAACACATTAAATACAATAGTACAAGTGCATCATGGATACCAAAACATTGAATATAATAGTAGGGGTACATCACGGATACCAACACATTAAATACATTAGTACGGGTGCATCACGGATACCAACACATTGATAACAATAGTACGAGTGCATCACGGATTCCAACACATTGAATATAATAGTACTGAACTGTATCACGGATACGAACACATTGAATACAATAGTACTGAACTGTATCACGGATACGAACACATTGAATACAATAGTACAAGTGTATCACGGATACAGAGCTTAGAAACTTTTAATGCATCGCATGCCGCAAAAATCGGCGTTGTTTCGAATCTTTTATCGAACTTTATGGGACTAAGGCTTATAGATGCCATAAATATGGCTAAATCTATCGGGAAACCGTGGATTACGAAAAACTTTGCAAATAAAGGCGGAGTGGTATCGGAAATGGAAAGAATACACAAAGATTTTCCTTTCCTGTTTTTGACGTAACACTTTGCAGAAAGAATACGTAACTAAATAGTCTGGAGAATTGTTCACGAGGCAGATCATTGAAGAGTGATGCAGTATTTAATGTTGTCTAAGTTTATCTGTTGTGGAGGTAATTAGTGACATGAATAATAAAAAGATATGTATGTATTTAATTGTGAAATAATTGAGTTAGATAAAAAAAAAATTTATTCCAAAAAAAATTTAAAAAATAAAATCGTAAAATTTATTAATCAGTAACAATAATATTATAAATAGACTCATCAAGAATATTAATTACCATTAGTATCGATACTTCTTTCTAATACAACTGGTAAAATGAAAAAAGTGAGATAATTGAGAGAAAAAATTTACCATAATCCATTGAGTGCTATATCCCAAGCAACCATGACACATTGTGCCAACATGGGCACTAGATGGTTAGATGGGTAAGAGATGGCAGACTGAAAAGTAGCCTAGAAATTACATAGGTATAATGTGGTTTTCCATTCTCATGGAATGTTACCTTGGGAGAAGGTTGGTTCAGTGCAGCGAATCCGTCCCACGGAATTGTTATATTGGCCCAATCAGATTACTATATGACGTGTCAACATTAAATGGCTGAAACTGATTATCATATTGGCATCAGCTTGGGCCAAGATGGTTTCAACATAACAGCCCATGCTGTCACCATGTTGGCCCATTTTGCAAAAAACCACACAGTACCAATATGATTTGTACACCTAGTGCCAACATTGGCCCCATTAACTTGTGTTGCTTGGGATATTTATAGTAATTATACTATTAAATAATTATTTAATAATTATTAAACATTTTAATAATTATTATTAAATTACAATTTAATTATAATTATTAAATTACAATTTAATTATAATTATTAAATTATAATTTAATTATAATTTAATTATAATCTTTAAATCTTAATTTAATCATAATTATTATATAATTTATTTATAATAATTAAAATATTATTTAATAATAATTTTCAGTTGTATCAAATATATTAAATTCAATACATTAAATATAATAATTAGTATTGTAATTCAGATCAAACAGTCTTATAAAATAACAAAAAACAATCATCAAACAACATAATTTATTAGCTGTAATAAAACACAGAAATGATTATAAATCATACAAGCGAATATCAAAGATTTTTAACGTATCTCATATCTCCTACAAATTTGTATTATATAATGAAGTCAAGACTGTGTTTATTCACGCTTTCTCAGTGTAAAAATAATATAGAAAGCTTCTTTTGAAAGTTACTGAAGTGAATTAACTCATAGGACTAATTTTCAATTTTATTAACGCTTTTGTACTCAATGGGAATTAGATTCTATCACCGTCAGAGGTCATCCATGAAGTGATATTAATAGTTAGTGAATAAAACACTAATGTTAGTGCGCTGAATAAACTATTAATAAAGTAAGCATAAGAAAATTTTGTAATAAATAGGAATATTGATTAAATAGCTAATCAATTTATTAGATAATTAACCTACCTAATACAAAATCTAAGACCTCGTAGTTGAAGAGCATAACCCTAGCGCTATCCTCTAAAACTGCAAGTAGCGTTAAAAAAATGATAAACATGGTAAAAAAAAAAAAAACATTCATAATCCAAATTACAACAGTTCGGGGCCCAAAGGACGCCACTCTCCTCCTGAACCATTCACCACAGACAGCTTCATCTTGTAGGCAATTTTTTTTGATAGGGTAAGTTACGAATTATCGGTTGGTTTAACATATTCGGTCATATAAAAAAAAAATAAAAAAAAAATATTATTATTAGATAGCACTGTGTAATAATAATAATTATTATATCGCTTTTTCTTATATGTCCGAAGATGCAGTACTGACCGATAATTCGTAACTTACCCTAGATCAATAATAGAAAGAATATGTTAAAAAAAAAATTATATTTTTTCTAAGTCTAATGTCTGTTCGGAAGAACTTTGGATGGTTCAAAATCTAAACCCATTATTTGGCATAGTCTACGTTCATTTGTACGTCTCTTATTGCTAGAGTATGATTATGCAGAACAAATTTAAACTTTATTTGATGTTTTTCAAATGTCCTCCCATATCCTCGTTAAAAGGTTAAAAAAAGTAATAACTATGATCATTTATCTTGTAGTTCTAATTATAATAGAATGTGAAACCGTCGTTAACTCAGACCCTCATTTTCATCTACTAATTTCAACTCAATAATGAAAAAATAGTTACAATTAATAAAATAGAACAAGAATATAATATTCTCCTATTCCATTAATATGGGTGTACAATTATATTACAATGAGTAGATAATAATTTTGCGAGCTATTTTGTCATGATAATAATGGAAGCCACATGTCACATAACTTAGGCTAGCAAGATAATGAGATTCTTATCTAATGCAGCAGTACAGCGAGACAACAAAAACAATTAAAAATGTAACAGAAAGCTGTTTTCTATTCGATTTTATATTGTATAATTAAAATATAGTATCACAATAGAAAAAAATATCTAATCAAATACTGAATTTAAAATTCAAATAATAATTCCGTTCACTTTACATGTGTTACATAAAGAACTGATTGTCAACTTAATAAAACCCGTTATATTGCACCCAGCAAACAATTCTATGTGTATACCATGTGGCACTTACTCATTAAAACATATGTATACCATGTGGGATTTACTTATTTAAAATTTCAATAATTCGAAAACCAATTCGAAAAATCAAAAACACGCTTCCACAGTTTGTAAAGAATCTTGTGGAGAATCGAATGCAAAAAACCGTAATGTCATAGCTACAAAATTGTAGTATCCATTTATTAATTTACACACTGTTCGAAATTTGTTCGAAATTCGAATAACTCGTTTTCTATGGGTCGAATCGAAAAAATGTCATGACACAAAAACATCTTAGAATTCATTTTAAATATGTGTACAAAGTTCCACAACCGTAGCTTCAATAATAAAAAACTTTTCAAAATCTGGGAACGGTGCCCTTAAAACATGTGTATACCATGTGGCACTTGCTCATTTAAAATATGTGTATACCATGTGGCACTCACTCATTTAAAACATGTGCATACCATGTGGCACTTAAACCTTTAAAACATGTGTATATCATGTGGCACATAATCATTTAAAACATGTCTATACCATGTGGCACTTACACATTTAAAACATGTCTATACCATGTATATTTTTTGGAAATGGATACGATATATGTTACATGTTGTGTTGCATGGAAAAATTGTGAATTACGTTTGTTTCACATGTTGCCATGAATGTGGTAAATTACAGATGGTAAACACCTGTTATAAGTATGGTATTTGACATGTGTACACACTGAAAGAAAATTGCAAGTCAGCCTGACTCATCGTTTGAGTTTGTAGAAGTTCTAGAATCTAGATCCTCTTTTTAAGGAGTCTATTATGAAAGTATTTATAGGAATTAACCATTAAGTGAAGAGTGACAATATTTTAGATTGTACCTACTTATTTAGTCCATGTTTCAAAGAGGCGTAGCAAAAAAGTCGCCAGTTTAGGATCAAGTAGGTAAATTGCGTCATTTTAACTAGCTGCGGTCTCTTATCTCAGAAACTTTAATAACCATCATGGCTGCAAAGCACGCGTGAAATAAATGAAATATAGCATAAATTGAGCATATTATTATCTTCAACAATTCAATATAAATTAATTTCAGAAGGATTTTGAGGCTTTCTTAATAGGGCCGCAATTAGAAATTTAAGGACCGCAATTTACTTGTGTGACCCTAGTGAGAAAAAAATTGGACACATGGCTTGGTAAACTCAGGGTACCACATTTAACCCTTAAAAAACTGACTGTGGATTTTGAGCTCGACAAACCGAATTCATTCATTATAATAACACTATTCCTATCAATAAAATTTTGCACACTACATTTATTTGATAAAAGCTATGAACTGACAAAAAAAATTATATAATTCCGATTAATTCGAGCCACTGGTTTCCTGAATATTAATTATGCAACGAATCCTCTTAAACTTTATCAGTTCAATTAGGGTTAAAGATGTTCAAAGAGAAATGTCCTCCCAAGTGAAACTTTCCTCTCAAATAGGCAACACTATTTTTCTCTACCTGGGCTATGTGTGATGTATGTAAACAGTTTATTCTTTGAGACTATTCAACCACTTTCAGTCTCAGGCATTAGGTGACTCCTGACATTCAGAGACTTCATATTGAGAGAGAGTTACTCTCAGTCTCAGGCTAATCTCTATAGCAGATTCAATTATGCAGACTAAATTACTCTCTAAAATCACGAATCTTTCAGAATCTCCCCTAGCTAGCTAAATTGAGGGTAAATTTGTGATTTGAGAATGAACTAAAGACTCTGCATAATCTAGTCGTATCTATTTCTTTATTGCAGTTATTCCATAAGAAATGATTTTGGTCATGCATTAAGGACCATCTTCACCAAATAACCTAAAATGAAAGATGGGGATTATAAGTGAGCTATGGTAAGTATTCCTAGCTAAATCGGACATTTAGGATACATATTTTTTTTAATATCTAGTAATGTATGATAAAAATATTATAATAGCTTATACCTATTAAGTAATACCTTTTAATTAATTATCATCCTATACTGGGTGAGATTAAACGAATTTTCTTTTATTATAATTCATAGAAAATGAAATGTTTAAAAGTAAAAGGTAATAATTATATTACAACATGAATCATATCCCACTCTTATTACCATTTTTAATAAGAGTGGGAGGTAATAAAAGCACGGCCTGCCAGTACAATGATCAGGATTGTAATCTGGTTACTGTTAACATAATTCACAATTATTCATATTTTCCATTTTCAATGCAGGTGTTGGCGTCAGTTATTCAAACAGACGGTGAAGGAATAATTTTGGTCGAGGACGAGGTGTTGGTCGCGTGGATTGTTTGGTTTTCTGCGTATGCCATTTTCAATTCATCCTAACAAAAAACTCAAAAGAATTCAAAGTTTTTGTTAGAGATTGAAGACTTCTCGAAAACTCAAAAATAGTACATTAAACGAGGAAATACTAAATTGTTCAATTACGGTGGCTTTAACTAATTCATTATATTTTCTTGGAAAATGAAATAGAAGACTGAAATAATATCAAATATTTTATACGGATAGATAAAACTTGAACATTTAATCGGGTTTTGTTTGAAATGATTTACATAGTACTATTAAATATATTTTCCATGTTGTTTTACCATCCGCGTGTAAGCCTTAGACTTCTAAAGTGTTCATATGTCAGCACATTCGGGAGCAAGTAAAGAAAGCGGACCACAGTCCGTTAACTTTACTTTGTTAAATTATTAAATATTTGACCAATAATATTATTTGGAATAAGAATATAATTTTTAAATCATAGATACCACATTAAAGGATTTAAGCAGAATTTTTTTCGATCATTTTACAACTCGTTCTTCACAACTTCAAAATGGATCACGTTTTTTTTGTCAATTCTTTCAATAAATAATATATGCAAAATTAATGTATGATGATTAATATTATCATTTATAATGTTGTATATTTATAAAATACTAAAGCAAATATTTTTTAGACTGGAAAAAAAGTTTTCTGGTCCGTTAAATGTACTAGCTGAATTTCTGGTCCGTTAAATGTACTTGGTCCATTTCTAGTCCGTTATCTTTACTTGCTCCCACATTTGTTCTGTACCCTCCATATTTTGATAATAAAATTTTCTAGTCCCAAGTTTATTTCATTTCACTTTATATTTTTGTATGATTTTACAATTAAAATAATTCTCTATTCGAGTCATCCTGACTCTGAATTTGAAGTCACTATGACTCACATATTGGAGTAAAATCTCCTAAATCAGTCAATTTGACTCTGAATTAGGGGTCAATAGGACACTTGTTTATGAGAAGAATAATTAGGATGAGTCAAATTGACTCCCATTGGGGAACCAGTTTTGGTACAATCTGAAAAATCAAATTGTGAGTCAATTTGACTCGTATTTCTTTTACCAGTGCAATCTCCATTTTATATAGTTTTGACTACATGGTTTTAAAATGACGTAACCACATATTTCTTATCTGTTTTTTACGATGATTAGATTGATTTAATGTGTATCGGCACCTATATATACAGTATTGCCACATTATCCATTAAACAGTAAGTGAACAAAATATGGAATTGTTTGTAGGGATCTTTTCAACTCATAGAATAATACAACCACATCCTCCCGGTAATAGAAAGAACAATTAAATAAAGATTCTTTCTTTGGCAGCTCCATATCAAGTGACAGAAAATAATAGTTATTTATTTCAAATATTGTCTTTAAGTTGCGAATCACCTGTGTTTGTTATCTATTGAATTATATTAATACCATTTGAAACACGAATGATAGCAAGGACTTAGCAAACGCAGGTCTGGAGGATATAGCACAGTGAATGATATATAATGAACAAATAATAATAAACAAATCTCAACTTAAATGATATTTAGAATATATTGATTGAAAATTAATAATTTGTTTGAAAATATGTTATATTTATTTGAAGTATGTTGATTATTTGAAATAATCTATTTATTATTTAACATAAAACTGTTAATCACTTAAAATAAAATTATTAATTATATTACATAATAAAATAACAATTTTTTAAACCTTATTTTATTTTTATATCATACTTGTAAGATATAGGCAAACTAAGCATATAAAACAATAGAAATAAATCTTCAAAGAAGTCACAATTGTGCATAAAATAATAAAAGCGTACACAATAATTCTAATAAAAGAAAGCGTAAACATGTGCTTAACCAGTCGTTAAAGTAAAACATCTCTAAATTACCCCGCTAAATATATCACTAGAAAGGAGACACATCCGACCTCTAAGTGCATAAACTTTATGCACTTAGAGGACGTATGTGTCTTCATGCCACAAAGGGTTAACAATATCCACTCTAACTGTTTTTTAATTCTAGTTCCTCTAACACTCCTAACAATAATCCTTTAGTGAGGCGTAGCACGTTCACAGCACAAAAAAAGTGAAGAAATCCAAGTGGAGCTGGACGCAGGGTGCGATAGCTACACTAAAAACAAGCACTTTAATCTTAGAGTTAGATTTGGACATGGTGTGAGAGACTCTACAGTGTGAGATGAATAGAATGATGAAGAGAAAGTTACATAATACACTAAAAATCATGTGTTATGAAGCACTCGAGTCATGAAGGACCTGAGTTATGAAATGCACCTGAGTTATGAAGTATTTTCTATGTTTAAATTATAGAAAACGATATACGTCATGAATTTCGTCTTAGTTATCCCTCAATGATCATAATTTTTTTTCCAAAATTTTAATCATAGAAAACTATCAGTGTCCCTGAGTTATGAAGAAACCAGTACTTCATAAGTCAAGAGTTTCACTGTACATATCTCTCTATCTTTCTATATAATAAAAACTAACTCTATAAACCAATACACAGTGTGTCTCTGTCTGTTGGCTGCAAGAAAAATGTCACGTTTTAACATTTAATATATATATAAAAAAAAATTAATATACTTTTTTACACAAATATTGTTTGCACAAATTTTTTTACTCAAATTTTATAAACAAATTTTTTTACTCAAATTTTTTAAACAAATTTTTTTACTCAAATTTTTGTTACACAATTTTTTCAATAATAGCCGTCCGTTCGTCACACTTTTATTAAGAAACATAGATTAAAAGGAAAAACTAACAATTTGTTGCAGTGTCATGGCTGCAGGTCACAATAATATAAACATTTAAAAAGAATCATATTTATATTTTTCAGTTAAATATTTTCAGTTAAATCTGTATATATGAATCTATAATACACCTCTGGATATAATGATAGATTCAACAACAGGAACTGTATCACATAATTCTTATACATATATTTAATAATTTTTCTACAATAATTCTTCTACAGATTTGGATGTGAGGGCTATTCATATATTGGGGATGAATTAACGACTCTTCTGGCTTCTAAGTTTTCTGAGAGGTATACATCTATACTACAATAATATAATAATAAGAGCCGCGTCCGTCCGTCCGTCCGTCCGTGTGTCACAAACTGGGTTAGGCCCATACTATCTATACCGGCAGTTCCACCGCCGCGGTGCTACTGCTTCTTATTTCCGAAGTATACTAGGGGGTGAGAACGCGGCGTTACTGCCGCGTTCTCACCGCTTGCAAAGTATACTGGGTAGTGAGAACGCGCCAGATACGTTTTGCAGTGTTTTTTTGCAGTATATACAGTGTTTTAAACATCAATTGGCATTACAGATTATTAAGAAAATGTTAGGGATATAGGCTATGCAAGTGAATGATTCTTCAAGATTTGCTATTTCAAATAAGTAATTTGCTATTAGTTTTAGATATTTGTCGCAAGAATTCTACTAAGTATGCACACAGCTCTATGAGATTAACGATTATTTTAATTATTCTATAAGCTCATTTCTAGAGCAATATAAAAAGCTAACTTTTAGCTTTTATAAAAAGCTAACTTTTAGATTTTATAAAAAGCTAACTTTTAGCTTTTATAAAAAGCTAACTTTTAGCTTTTATAAAAAAATAACTTTTAGCTTTTATAAAAAGCTAACTTTTAGCTTTTATAAAAAGCTAACCTTTAGCTTTTATAAAAAGCTAACTTTTAGCTTTTATAAAAAGCTAACTTTTAGCTTTTATAAAAAGCTAACTTTTAGCTTTTATAAAAAGCTAACTTTTAGCTTTTATAAAAAGCTAACCTTTAGCTTTTATAAAAAGCTAACCTTTAGCTTTTATAAAAAGCTAACTTTTAGCTTTTATAAAAAGCTAACTTTTAGCTTTTATAAAAAGCTAACTTTTAGCTTTTATAAAAAGCTAACTTTTAGCTTTTATAAAAAGCTAACTTTTAGATTTTATAAAAAGCTAACTTTTAGCTTTTATAAAAAGCTAACTTTTAGCTTTTATAAAAAGCTAACTTTTAGCTTTTATAAAAAGCTAACTTTTAGCTTTTATAAAAAGCTAACTTTTAGCTTTTATAAAAAGCTAACTTTTAGCTTTTATAAAAAGCTAACTTTTAGCTTTTATAAAAAGCTAACTTTTAGCTTTTATAAAAAGCTAACTTTTAGCTTTTATAAAAAGCTAACTTTTAGCTTTTATAAAAAGCTAACTTTTAGCTTTTATAAAAAGCTAACTTTTAACTTTTATAAAAAGCTAACTTTTAGCTTTTATAAAAAGCTAACTTTTAGCTTTTATAAAAAGCTAACTTTTAGCTTTTATAAAAAGCTAACTCTTAGCTTTTATAAAAAGCTAACTTTTAGCTTTTATAAAAAGCTAACTTTTAGCTTTTATAAAAAGCTAACTTGTAGCTTTTATAAAAAGCTAACTTTTAGCTTTTATAAAAAGCTAACTTTTAGCTTTTATAAAAAAATAACTTTTAGCTTTTATAAAAAGCTAACTTTTAGCTTTTATAAAAAGCTAACCTTTAGCTTTTATAAAAAGCTAACTTTCAGCTTTTATAAAAAGCTAACTTTTAGCTTTTATAAAAAGCTAACTTTTACCTTTTATAAAAAGCTAACTTTTAGCTTTTATAAAAAGCTAACTTTTAGCTTTTATAAAAAGCTAACTTTTAGCTTTTATAAAAAAATAACTTTTAGCTTTTATAAAAAGCTAACTTTTAGCTTTTATAAAAAGCTAACTTTTAGCTTTTATAAAAAGCTAACTTTTAGCTTTTATAAAAAGCTAACTTTTAGCTTTTATAAAAAGCTAACTTTTAGCTTTTATAAAAAGCTAACTTTTAAAGCAGCGGAATGTTTGGTTTTTGGTGTGAACTGTGATCTACAAAAAAAACGAACATGTTCAAATTATATAAAAATGAATTAGGTCTATATGAGATTATATATGAATATATTGAAACAATGTAAATAAATATATATATCTATATATAGAAAATTATGTAAACAAAAATTTATGTTAAGAATTGAATATAAAAATAAATACATATTTTTTTAAATATTAGTTGTATTGGGATATCTTCTACTTCAAACTGGTCTGTGTATGTGCTTATACTTTGACTGCCGCGGTGAAACTGCCTAGTATAATTTGAAAGCGGTAGTAACGCGGCGGTGGCAACGCGTCCAGATGCGGTGAAAATATTGTTAAATTGTTCCAATTATTTAATTGTTTAAATATCGGTTAATTCGTTAAATAATCTAACTGACATTAAAAATTATTCAATTGAAATAAATTTAGTGGAATTTGAGTTTATTTTAACATGAAATATTTAAATAATTAAACAAAGATTTAACTAAAACAGAACAAAACTTTCAAATTTAATAAAATATTCTAACAAATAATAAAAAAAACGTACATATAAACAAATTGAGCTCTCAAATATATAAAATAAATAGCTTACAAATAATAAACAAGTTTATAAATAATAAAAACCTCACAAATATCATCTTATAGAACCTTTTATTTGAATAAAAAAATGCTTTCAAGTACAAATTTATATACCCATTTATTTAATGGAGAAGCTTTTAAATATTATGAATTCCTGACGATGAAACAGACTGACATGTTAATGCGTTTATATTTTAGTCCTCCATTGCAATGTGGATGATATTTAAATTCAAAAAAGAAGAACCAGTGATCACCTACGCTTTCGAACAGGTTTCGATTTTCAGTCCGTGACAGCTCAACTGATTGAATCCTGAAAACTAAACCCGGCAAAAATCTGAAATTTTACGAAGTTTTAGATTGAACATCTAATAAAATATAGTTATTTTTGGTTATCCTGTACCGAAATTTCCTTCGAAGTAAAGATGCTCAGAAAGAATATATAGTATTTCAAGAATAACCTTTATTTCATTGATAATAGAATCAATAAATACTGAAGTACGGTGACATCATTCATTTTATATGCGAGTAAGAAAGTAACTGAAATATTCTTAGCAAAATCCGCAGAGTTTTATTCAATTTGGGAGCGGAGTGATATATCGTAACATCTTATGCTACCTTGAGGAAGTGAGCGATATAGTAAAGTAAGTAAGTGCATTTTACAGAAAATATGGCTGTCTAAATTAAAACTGATGTTCTATTTTCATGTTTAGTAAAAAAATATTTCTTAAGGCGACCGACATACATGACCTCTTTCAAGTTATGTATTTGGAGAATTTTTTGGTGATAATTTCCATAAACGACCGGATAAACACATGTGAACTCTTTCATATTTTAGAGCATATATGAATGCTAATATCAATTGAGCACAATGGTTGTTTTTAATACATTTTTATTTGTTTAATATGCTTTTTTTACCCATACAAGAACATCATAAGCATTCTCGTTTTTTTGCGGTCAAATTAATTTACAGCATAGAAGGTTAATAGATTTAACGGTATCACTCCTTTGTTTTCAATAAACGGAGTCAATTACTTCTTCAATTAAAATGTTTTAGGATGGGACAAATGAGGTTTAAAATATAATTTCTGATAGTAAACTTCTATCTGCAAATTAGAAAACCATTTAAGTATTTAATGATATTCTTTAATTTATCATTTCTGCAGCAAATAAAATAGTCAAAACATATTATTCCATAGAGTCATAAATTCGATAATGTCATAAGTATGAAATACTAATTAAATATAACCAATTTTCATAGTGATAGTCAGTGGAAAAGAGTTTAAATATTTTTTAAATTGGTATACCTGAATTGAAAAAAATTGAGATTTGTACATATTCCTATATTATAATTTTAGACATTTTTAGTAATATCAAAAAAATAGGAATAAACATTTAATTAAGAATATAAATGAAGATGATATGATTTTTATATTCATATCATATGACACCTAACTATATTAATTTATGTTACAATTCATATATAAAAAGTCAAAATAGCAAATAAATTTACAAAAATTACAAATAAAATCAGAAAAACTAATTTAATCATTTCTGTCTACCAATACGTTGCTTCCTTTAATAATATTACTAGTACAGTACCTGTTGTTCATTCATTGAGTGTTCAATTAATATAATGGGTTTAAGATTATATTCAAATGCACACATATGTATACATATTAATAATATTATATTCAATTTATCAAAAATTATATTTTTTACTCTTTAGAATCAAAACTTTTATATTTCCAATTAGTAATTTTCGTATGTCCCCCGTATCAATGATACTGCAGCAAATTATTAGTTTTTCTTTTCTATTACCGTTTCTTTGATTTTTCACCTCTTCACACCAACTCTATGAAGCGCTGTTGATAGAATGACTGTTTAACCCATTTTGTGATACACAGACAGACGCGTCTCTTATTATAGTATAGTTATATCAAATATGCCATGATCAAGTTAAAAACTGTTTTCCCCTTTCACTAATTAAATGCATTTTAATTTTGCCTTTAAATATAGTACAATAGCGATGTTCAAAGCTTACAATCAAAGACTTCGCTCCACTGGAAAGCAGTCACTTTACTGCATTGGTTTGTCTCTTACTTTCTAGGTACTGCTACTGAAGCGTCAAGAAATGAATTGAGAACAATAATTCGGGCAACTGAGCTTAAGAGGTAAAACTGAAGTAAGATTATTAACATTGAATAGAATGATATACATAGTAAATTAAAAATAGTGTAAATTGATTATTAAAATTAAAATATTTAAATTAAGATTATTAAATTAAAAATTATGAATTAATATGGCAAATTATAAATAGTAATATACATAATAGTTATAATCAGTGAATTAAGATTAATAAATTAAAAAAAGTGAATAAAAATAAATAAATAATATGATTGGTGAATTTAAATTTAGAAGTAACAATTAAATGCATATATCAGTATACAATTCAAATGAAACCAAAGTGCTACTGTATTTCATAAACGAAAACAATTAAAGTAACTGAAAACAAGAAAGACATCCTCACATCATTTTTAATTTAATATTTAAGCGAGAATAGAACTGTTCAATAAAAATAAATTAATAATACATATATGACACTTTAATGTGTTTTCAAACTGTGGATCACACACACATACACACACACCTACACACACATACACACACACCTACATGCACAGACTACACATCTACACACACACACACATACAAATGTTGCTGTGAAGTGTCCTTGAATTTTGTAAAGCCGATTACGTGAACATCAGAACTAACTAAGAAACTGTCAGAAGCATCCAAACTGAATGGTCATGCAGCGAATGAATAGACACCCCAATTAAAAATACTAACATACAAAACTAATGGAAAGAATAGCAAACTGTTACAGGTGTAAATGACAGGTAACAATGCTTCTTGGATAAAATTGTCTGAATTTGACCCCATTATTGTCTAAATATTGTTACAATGTGACCCCATTATTGTCTAAATATTGTTACAATATGACACCATTATTGTCTAAATATTGTTACAATATGACACCATTATTGTCTAAATATTGTTACAATATGACCCCATTATTGTCTAAATAATGTTACAATATGACCCCATTATTGTCTAAATATTGTTACAATATGACACCATTATTGTCTAAATATTGTTACAATATGACCTCATTATTACCTTCGCAAATTTGGTAAAGGTCATATTTTACCCGGCATTTATTTAATTATCATCTTGTTATTCGCGTAACTAAAATAGTGTTCAACCAAATTGCATGAAAGTTGGTGGGACGATTGGTCAATATACAGGAACCATTTTGTTAGATTTTGGGAGCGATCAGGTTAAAGGTCAAAGATCAAGGTCAAACCCATTTTCTAACTCAATAACTCAAAAGTTATAAGAACCAAATTGTCAGAAATTTGATGGTACAATTGGTCAATGTCCAGGATCCATCTGGTAGCATTTTGGAAGCGATCCGGTCAAAGGTCAATGTCATTCATAACTCAATAACTCAAAAAGTATTGAACCATATTGCATGAAACTTGGTGGGACGATTGGTCATTATTTAGTAACAAGTTTGTTAGATTTTGAGAGAGAACAGGTAAAAGTGGCGAAAGTATGCGCTCTACCGAGTGCACATAATCTAGTGTTATAATATTTTAACAATATTGCCCCGATACATACACTAGCTTACTACCTGGAATGCTCGTGCTTACAAATTTATGTTATTATTAATTAATAATAATAGGATATATTGCAAATTATCGGTCAGTTTCACATCTTCGGTCATATAAGAAAAAACTATATTATAAATGTTTTTTTTATTTCTATTACAACTGGTATTCATAAAACCTGCAGGTATCATAGATACCAATTATAATAAAAATAAAAAAACAATTATAATATAGTTTTTTCATATATGACCGAAGATGTGAAACTGACCATAATTCGTAACTTACCCTAGTCCAGTAATCTAGATTTTAGTATTAAGTTACCAACAATTAATTAAACTTTCATTATTATATTATTTATTATTTAATTTCAACATGATTTACATACATTATTTGAATAATGCATATTAATATTTGAAAGATTTTATTTCAAGATACGAATGTTATAGAATATAGAATATTATTTCAGTTTTTTTGTATTTATTTCATTGAATTCACTTCGATTTAGTGAATTCGCACTAAATAATTCTATGCAGACTAGATGCATTGGAAAACAATTGCAACGTGGCCATAAATAATAAATATCTAAATGAAAGCACTTGAATAATATACAATATAAATGAATTTAAATTCATTCAACTGTTGCAATCAATTTATTTAGTAACGTTTGCTGCAGAACAAAAGGCTATACTATTGAATTATGATATATTTTTACCATATTATAACCATTCAACTTTATGCTAAACATGTTTATGCACTATGAAATTGGTTTTAATTTGTAATTAAGATTAACAATATGATTTCATTAATTTTTATAGGTACTTACAACGAATAATTCAAAAAAATTAGACTAAAATCAATTGTCATTTTCTTATGTATTTTTAGTTATATATTATCATCAAATTTACTACAACATGACTACTATTTCATGTTCTATTGGGTATTATTTTCTAATTTTTCATTGATTGATAAAAAGCTATGAATTATTCAAGACATTTTCTGAGTGCATTTTCACGTCAGTGGCTCAGTGCCTGTCGTTTTGAGATGTTGTGTAGTGCTTTGCTCCAAAGAGACGAGCAAAAGCACCACACAATACCTCAAAACGACAGGCACTGAAAACGTGTTATACATGTCTTTGCTTTACAGGATGACCAACAAAAACTGGTCTAAATTATATGTTTATAACTAATAAAGGTACAACAAAGATCTCTTAACAGACTAATATATATTCAGCTAACAAAAAGTGCTCAAAATGGCAACCGTCCTACATGGAGGGTGGCCTTTTGGGACAGCAATCTGTAGATGTGGCACATCAGCAAAGTTAAAGTTGAGCAACCGTGTACGGGGGGGGGGGGGGTTAATACAGAGAATGTGCCATTTTTGTAAGGTTTCAATCCGATATCCTTCTTTAGAATGTATCTGGCAACTTCTCATATACATTTCTACTTCGATTTTTCTGACACTTCTATCTTGAGATTATATAAGTTTTTCTTTTACAACGCAATGTTTTCTTGTGTTTTTCTTCAGAGTTTTCTCTTTTTCCGATGGCAGATGGTTCAATCGTAACTATGTTGTTGTTTCTTGAATGACTAATTTTCCTTTGACTTCAGTTGGAGAAATTCTTAAATAATGATTAAAAATGAAAATACACTGTTAAATAGTTAGTTGCATCATGATGGTCGAGTAAAATGGGTTGACGAAATATCCGTAATGATTAATTACTATATCAGTATCCTTTATAAGATAATTTTCGATATCTTTGATTCAAATAAAACTTTTTCACCGATAACCTGAAGTGGAACCACGCTGTTTTTTCTTTGCCGCTCTATTGCAGAGCATAACCCGAGCGCAATTCTCTAAAACTTGAAGTTACTTCTACAACAACACTTGAACATTAAATTTAAATCATGAATATTTGATAATTTATTAATAAATCCAATTAAAAAACAGATATCAGAATACCGGTGTTTTTAAAAATTGCCACCCTAATTATATTATTCTGTTATTTATTCTGTCAATTATATTATTCTTCGCTAACCTAGCCTTAAAACTGTGATTAGTGAAAGTACAGCTCAAGGAGATTCTTTCTTTGAGTACCGAATAAGAGTTGATGTACTGGTATCAAGAAAATGAAAATGAACAATATTAAGCAGAACAGGACACATAAGGATTTGTTTAATATCATGCACATATGGTATAAACTAATGCACAACATACATATGACAACAAACAAAATCATTAGCAACAAATTATAGTATTCTTTTATAGCGTTTCCTAAATACCTAAATCGGTATGTTAATAATTACATAAATAAACAGAGACCAAAATTCCATGCGCCTAATTTACTCCGGCAAGAGTTAATGAGAAATAACGACATAGTTTCAGTCTGCTGTTCGGTAGGAGACAGTGACGGACTAATGTTGTCAAAATCGGGTCTAGGAATTTCCGCCGTAAGAAATTTCGCCGCTGAAAAGCTCGCCGCACAGAATTTTCACCGCAGGAAATAATTTTTTCTTTAATTGCACAGTTTTAGTATACGTGATGCGATAATGTTTTAAGGGCCTTTTGCTGATAAAAAGTAAAGTATACATTTTGTCACTATCGCAACCAATGAACCCCGCATCCCAATTATAGTAAGCTAAACTATAACGTTAAACATTACAGTAATTACAGATGGATAACTTATTAAATTTAGTGATCAAATTAATTTGCCTGCGGTTTCTTATGCCAATAGTATAAAAAAATTTGTTTAATTTCGGAAGAAATTCTGTGAAGCCAATTTTTTTTTCAGTAATCAACCAAATTATTTGCCAATGCTTGAAATCTCTAAATACAGATGCAATAGGGTAAGTTCCAAGTTATCGGACTGTTCCACATTTTCGATCATGTAGTAAAAAATATATAATGATTATTATTCCACCTTTATTTCAATAATAATCCACGATACCTGCCGTTATCGTGGATATTATTTAAAATAAAAGTTTAATAAATATCATATATTTATTTCTCACATGATCGAAAACGTGAAACTGTTCAATAACTCGGAACTCACCCTATCAGTGAATATTCCTTTGAAATTCCAGATCAAGTTAGATCATAAAGATCTAATGACGAAAGTCTACAGCCAGAGGAATTTTCGACCACTACATTTGTCTGTCAATTACGAAACTGAATTTCTCCAAGAAAGCATTTTCCTAACAATCTAAGATGCGACTTACACAATACATTCATTTTGGGGACTTTAAAATATTTAAACTCCAGGTTTCGGAAACTTGTACTGGAGTTTCAGTAAAGTTGCACCGTGTAGATGGTGATTCGGTTTTAGAAATATCTTTTAAACTTAATAACCACGTGTTTGAGATGTGAAATCAGAGTAATAGAGTGATATACAGGGTGACCCACAAAAAGTGTACCCAACTTAGAATTAATATAAATATCGTATTTATAAGTAGTTAAAAAATGAGTTGAAGTGAATTTTAAAATTAGATTTTTTTTTCATGTACCTATCCATTCTACAGCCGTCATTGCTAATAAGATTGTACGTGTACGATATTAATATTAATTCAAGCTTGGGAACACTTTTTTGTGGGTCACCCTGTATAGTACTTATAGAGTACTTAAATCAGTGTAATAGAGTCAGATGGAAATAAATGACACAAGATATATTCGAAAAGACTGAGAAAATACAAATATTTACACTAGTTTATTGAATACAAAATGATTTCAGTTACTATTTCATTAACAGCTAAAATAATTTAAGTCTTATCTACATGAATTCGAATTACATGTATTTACAAATGATTTGTATATAATTAATAAATAGGGTTGTGACAATATTCTTTTGGCTTAAAGAATTATTCTTTATGCTTTTTAGCAATAAAGCATATTTTTTGAAATAAAGAATATTCTCAAAATATGCTTTTAGTTAATCAAATAGTCCAAGTGACTGCAAATGAAACACAAACTAATTTTTATGGTTTGAATTAATGATTCAAGAAGTTGTAAGTTTAAAAGACTAGGTGTGGAAATTACCTTATTGAATCATTGGAACCTGTAAGGCGATAAATAATAGTAATAATTTTAAAAAGGAGTACACGATAGGAGCTGCCATTTTGTGTTACGCTTTACCTATTGTAAACGGTTACTATTCTTTGGTGCGACACTCCATTAGTCCTACACTTTTGCAGTTCATTTCTGATTGAATATCAAAATATATGTATAGCAGGGGGAGGGGGGGGGGAGCGTGCTACCCCCCGAACCGCACTGCCAGGTCATTAAAAAATCATGAAGTGTGCAGTACAACAACCTAGCGAACGCAACAAATTACATTAAATCGAATGAGAGAATGCATCATACAAATGAGCTAATATTAGAAATAAAGTAAAATAAGAGAGGAATATATAATTTAAAAAAATAAAGGTAAATATTGTATTATTAAAATATGTATAACTAAAATGTATATTATTTAGTATTTTTTATTTTAATCAATAAATAAAATGAGAAATAACACAGAAAGATGTAACTGTCGGACTAATGGCACGTCCCCATTGTTAACGGAGCTAGGACATTTCGTTACTATAGTACAATTCGGTACCAGATGTTTTGTTCCCAGACGAACCTTATTTTTTAAATTCGAAATGAGTTAAGACTACAAATTATAGCAGATAACAGACGTAGAATTATTTTCGAGAATTTAAAACAAGCTATATTCATCAAATGTAATAAATGCTTTCTTTATTGTGCAAGTTATTGTCTAAAACTTTTCACTATTTATTATTTTGGTTACCTCATACAGAATAAACCGTCTCAATTTGACATTGTTTCCTACCCTGCTTTCTATATAAATATACCATCAATAAAAACTCTCCATTACAATTGGTCTTATTTCAAAGAAATTAGAACATATAAAGCTAACCTGAACGCATAAAAGGCATATTTTAAGCATAAAAAGAATATTTTAAGGCATAAAAGCATATTTGAAAAAGAATATTGTCACAACCCTATAATAATAAATAATAAACATTAATAACAGCCTACTTAAGTACCACACAAAAATACCAAAGAATTCGTAGCCATTATGTACCTAAGCTCAACATCAATGCTCACAATTTAAGGCACAATTAATTCCAGCTCCTCAATGCCCACATAAGCCTCTTCATTACACTGTAGCCACTCAAACCTAAACTATGGATAATTTCTGCAACTTATTAAATACTATTTGATGCTTTTGACAGACCAATTACTGTGACTGGGAGTTGGTAATTGCATCTATCGAGATGGGGAAAAATAATGAGCTGCTAGGGTAAGTTACAAGATATCGGACAGTTCAACAATTTCGAACACGTGAGAATATATTATAATTATTATTTGACTTCTAATGTAATTGATATTCATGATACTTGCAGGTATAATCTATACCAATTAAAATAAGAATACCTTTTTTTCTTACTTGTTCGAGAATGTGGAACTGTCCGATATCTCGTAACTTACCCTATCTCTGATAACCAGACTACAGATTGAATACTAGTTATTACTCTATTATGAAATAAAGTCTACGGTAACTGAGGACATCATTTGGTTACAATAAGAGATATGTATTTAATTAAGGTGATGACTCAAGTACCAAACACCCAAAGTACTCGAAAAGTGGATTCCGACATTGCTATTGAACCAATCTATCCGATGGAAGTTTCGACCACTTTCCGAGAACTGCGATCATGAGTAAATCAAGGAGTAGCACTGTAAAGCATTGTAAAGCCATAGTAAAGCAAAGAGTAGCACTGTAAAGCATTGCAAAGCCATAGTAAAGCAAAGAGTAGCACTGTAAAGCATTGCAAAGCCATAGTAAAGCAAAGAGTAGCACTGTAAAGCAAAGAGTAGCACTGTAAAGCAAAGAGTAGCACTGTAAAGCAAAGAGTAGCACTGTAAAGCAAAGAGTAGCACTGTAAAGCAAAGAGTAGCACTGTAAAGCAAAGAGTAGCACTGTAAAGCATTGCAAAGCCATAGTAAAGCAAAGAGTAGCACTGTAAAGCAAAGAGTAGCACTGTAAAGCAAAGAGTAGCACTGTAAAGCAAAGAGTAGCACTGTAAAGCAAAGAGTAGCACTGTAAAGCAAAGAGTAGCACTGTAAAGCAAAGAGTAGCACTGTAAAGCAAAGAGTAGCACTGTAAAGCAAAGAGTAGCACTGTAAAGCAAAGAGTAGCACTGTAAAGCAAAGAGTAGCACTGTAAAGCAAAGATTAGCACTGTAAAGCAAAGAGTAGCACTGTAAAGCATTGCAAAGCCATAGTAAAGCAAAGAGTAGCACTGTAAAGCATTGCAAAGCCATAGTAAAGCAAAGAGTAGCACTGTAAAGCAAAGAGTAGCACTGTAAAGCAAAGAGTAGCACTGTAAAGCAAAGATTAGCACTGTAAAGCAAAGAGTAGCACTGTAAAGCAAAGAGTAGCACTGTAAAGCAAAGATTAGCACTGTAAAGCAAAGAGTAGCACTGTAAAGCAAAGAGTAGCACTGTAAAGCATTGCACAGCCATTGTGTATAATTTTTATCATTGTATCTCCAAAGGTCGTAAACCAAATCGATTCGAATTCCAAATCACAAGAAAGGATAATCTCAATAGTGCAATTTAGATATTTTATTGCACTAATATTTCAATGTAGCTATTACCACCTAAATGCAAAGACCTGATCACCATCTCATAAAAAATATCATCATTTTGAACATTATGGTTATCGTCAGAAAGTTTCGTTAGTAAAAAGGGATATTTTATATTAGATATAAAATGATATCTATTATTGTGAAATCTTTCAGATGTTAACAAGTAAGTCTTATTAGATATACATTCCAGTATATCTTGCGTTTAATGATACAACTTTTCCTTTGATGATATCGTATACGACCGGAAAATTATTAAGTTCTATATACACTTTTCTAGTGAAAGAACTTGTGGAAATGTTCTGTAGATCTTTAAACAAGGTTTCATCTTTAAACCTATGTTGGAATAGAGAGATGAGACGATATATAATAACAAATAGATGTACCATCACCACAAAGAGTGGTGCATATGTACCATCACCACAAAGAGTGATGCATGTGTACCATCACACCATGTTTTAGTTATATAATCTAGTAAGTCATTAACAAACTGATAATTCAGTTACTTTGCCCATTGATTTCCACTTCAATTAGTAAATGAATTAACTGCCTACTCACAACATGTAGATGGCAAATAATTTCTACAGAGTAATAATGAGTACAATTATCCACACCTTTGATCTACATGAAACACTTTTCCGTTAGATTAAAAAATTCATACGCAAAGAGATTTTTTCATATTATCATTTAAACTCAACGGTGACGGTATTTTCCTGGAATCTTGTATAATAATAATTATTTAACTCGTTACTTAATTTGGTATCAATGATACCTGCACGTAAATTAATATTGGTAGTTAGTTTAATATTATTTTCATAATTTGACTTGAATTTTTATTTACTATCCATGATACCTGCAGGTATCATGGATACAAAATAAAATACAAGTTAGATAATGACTCATAAAAAATATAGCATCTACCAATAATAATTTACGTGCAGGTATCATGGATACCAAATTATGTAACGAGTTAAATAATATTATCATGAAAGATTCCTGGAAAATATATTCACCGTTGAGTTTAAATAACCTTTTTCAAATACTTTCCTGTTTGCAGACAATATATCGAGTATTCTGCGTGGGAGAAATGATTTGAACGTTTAATCTAAGCGTTACAATATCTATCTCTATTTTCTCTGCGATCGATAACTCTTTCATTTTGATAGGATATTTCTAATCTTCTTGTTTAGCTATTTTTTGAATTATGTAAACAAGAAAATAATGTAAACTAAAAATGTCATTCAATACATGAAGATAATTGATAAATACTTAAAAAATATTTTAATCTCATTTTTTAATAAGAATAATTATATAGTTAAGATACACATAATTATAACAAAAAAAATATGGATGAATTACACGATATGGATGAATTAAACGATTTTCATATATTGATTATCGTTGCCAGATTATCGTAAAATTCGATCACCTGTTACGATACCATTTCGACTAGCAATTATCTTGCATCATCAAATAATATTACCAGTAACGTTAAACCAATCCATATTTTCGTACATTATCTAACAGTATCCTCTATAGTTAGACAGGTATACATTAATTAATGAAGTTGAAGCCTTATGAAAATAGAATAACCTCAATTGGCGATATAATAATTATACAGTCATATATTACCAGGCCTCATTTCAATTACAACATCGACACATTCAATACACGTTATTAATAACTAACCTAATTATACAGCAGGAAGCTTTCATCGAATTCTACCATAATTAGTGAAATAAAATACAGGTATGGGAACAATACCTGTTGAAACAACATGTTGATGTTTGTTGTACGCTTCTATAGAGTAAATATGTCATGTAAAATAATGTAAACAATTATACATGTGATATGAAATAGAGTAAAGATGGCATGTGAAATAATGTAAACTAGATTATGTGCACTCGGTAGAGCGCATACCTTCGCCTCCGTTTTGACCCGTTCTCTCCCAAAATCTAATAAACTGGTTACTGAATAATAACCAATCGTCCAACCAAGTTTCATGCAATATGGTACAATACTTTTTGAGTTATCGAGTTATATGTATATGACCTTGACCTTTGACCGGATCGCTTCCAAAATTCTACCAGATCGTTCCTGGACATTGACCAATTGTCCCATCAAATTTCAGATAATTTGGTTGAATACTTTTGGAGTTATTGAGTTACAAATGACCTTGACCTTGATCTTTGACCTGATCGCTCCCAAACAAAGTATTAAAGCAAGATGGAGGGATAGTAATTAGAAATAGAAGAAAACTGCGAAAAACATTTGAAAAATTCGAAGAAGAAAGAAGTACTGAGAAGACAAAAGAAGTTAATCATAATAATGTGAATAAAACCATTGTGTGGCAAAGAGAAAAGGGCATTAGTAAAGAAAGTGACACGACTGTGACCACAGCCAGAATCAGTAACCGAACATGGTCAAGAACAGGAGTTGCTCTTAAGACGCCTGCCAGGTACACTAACATCTGAAGAAAGGATAAATAAAGGGAGAGAGATGTAATGGATTTATATTGTTTTAATATTATTATTTCTATTTCATTTTAAATTGGAATTATATAAGTTGGTATCTATGATATGAGGATTTTGTATGTTAATCGAGGTTTTTCAAGTAAATCAGCTATATAATATGTACTAGAGCTAGACGGACTACTTATTACAACAAATTATACATGTGATATGAAATAGAGTAACATGTCAAGTGAAATAAAGTGAACATGTAGTGTGAAAAACTAATATAAAATGTTTTTACATATGATCTTGTAGATTCATAGAGTAACTATTTTAAAAAATGTTTAGATATAGAATTTTAAATCGTAAAAGTTCTTATTAAAGAAAACTATATTGCAAATTTCCTAAAAATTTCAATAAAGATGTTATTCCAATAGCGTATTATATTATAATTTTTTTGAGATCACCTGTAGAATCCGCACTCCAATGATTTCACTCCTGTAAAATACGCACCCCAGTTTGGTTTGGGCTGCGGATTGTACAGGAGTGAAATCATGTGGTGTGGATTGTACAGGAGTGAAATCATTGGGGTGCGGATTGTACAGGAGTGAAATCATTGGGGTGTGGATTGTACAGGAGTGAAATCATTGGGGTGCGGATTGTATAGGAGTGAAATCATTGGGGTGCGGATTGTACAGGAGTGAAATCATTGGGGTGCGGATTGTACAGGAGTGAAATCTTGGAGTGTGGATTGTACAGGAGTGAAATCATTGGGGTGCAGATTGTACAGGAGTGAAATCATTGGGGTGCAGATTGTACAGGAGTGAAATCATGGGGTGCGGATTGTACAAGAGTGAAATCATGGGGTGCAGATTGTACAGGAGTGAAATCTTGGGGTGCGGATTGTACAGGAGTGAAATCATTTGGGGTGCAGATTGTACAGGAGTGAAATCATTGGGGTGCAGATTGTACAGGAGTGAAATCATTGGGGTGCGGATTGTACAGGAGTGAAATCATGGGGTACGGATTGTACAGGAGTGAAATCATTGGGGTGCAGATTGTACAGGAGTGAAATCATTGGGGTGCGGATTGTACAGGAGTGAAATCATGGGGTGCGGATTGTACAGGAGTGAAATCATAAGGTGCAGATTGTACAGGAGTGAAATCATTGGGGTGCGGATTGTACAGGAGTGAAATCTTGGGGTGTGGATTGTACAGGAGTGAAATCATGGGGTGCGGATTGTACAGGAGTGAAATCATTGGGGTGCGGATTGTACAGGAGTGAAATCTTGGGGTGTGGATCGTACAGGAGTGAAATCATTGGGTGTGGATTGTACAGGAGTGAAATCTTGGGGTGCAGATTGTACAGGAGTGAAATCTTGGGGTGCAGATTGTACAGGAGTGAAATCTTGGGGTGTGGATTGTACATGAGTGAAATCATTGTGTGTGGATTGTACAGGAGTGAAATCTTGGGGTGCAGATTGTACAGGAGTGAAATCTTGGGGTGCAGATTGTACAGGAGTGAAATCTTGGGGTGTGGATTGTACAGGAGTGAAATCTTGGGGTGCAGATTGTACAGGAGTGAAATCTTGGGGTGCAGATTGTACAGGAGTGAAATCTTGGGGTGTGGATTGTACAGGAGTGAAATCATTGGGTGTGGATTGTACAGGAGTGAAATCATTGGGTGTGGATTGTACAGGAGTGAAATCTTGGGGTGCAGATTGTACAGGAGTGAAATCATTGGGGTGTGGATTGTACAGGAGTGAAATCTTGGGGTGTGGATTGTACAGGAGTGAATTCTTGGGTTGCAGATTTTGTTCATATTAATTCATTTACTATATTCTCATATATTTCTTTCTATCAACAGTACAAATTATAGTTCTCTAAAGAAAATCATTGCAGCAGGTTAACTTCGCTATAATATTTACCTGAACTGTCAATTCTTAACTTTGTGCGACAGTAGCAGTTAACACCAGTATTTCATTGCAAACTCTTAGAGCAGGTTTACTTCCCTACAATATTTAGCTGAACTGTCATTTCGTAACTTGCTGTGACCGGTTAGTAAGCATCACCTGTATATCACTTCACACTTAATTAGAGATTTAGAATTTTCGGTTTTCAATTAGAGTACAAGTATACAACGGTGTTTATTTATTGTTAATCTTCATAATTTCCTTTTCATTTTTATAATCTCTATATAATAAAGACCGATGTGAATATATATATATAAATATATTTCGTGTCCCACTTTCAAAAAATTAGATACAAAAATTTAAAACTCAATTTGAAAAAAAAAAATATATTTAGAAAACTCAAATTTTTTAGAAAACTCAAATTTTTTAGAAAACTCAAATTTTTAGAAAACTCAAAAAATTTAGAAAACTCAAAAAATTTAGAAAACTCAAAAAATTTAGGAAACTCGAAAAAAATAGAAGACTCAATTTTTTTTAGAAAGCTCAAAAAATTCCCATAACAATTACTTGAATTACTTTGAGAAAATTAATTTATTTATAAAATTTGTATTGAATCACTATTCTATTTCTATTGAAAGCCCGTTATTTTTAACGGGTAAGTATTGTTAATAATAATGGAGTATTTTTCTAGATAAAAATAGTGTTGACTATAAACTATGGCGTATAGTTTTACCTCTATTCTGAAAGTGAAAAAAGTTATTCTTAATTTTGTCAGAATATTGGTCGGGTTAGGTGGGTAACAATTTGATTCTCGTATGATACGTACATTATTTTCTATTTGAGCCTATTTTCACAAGATACGATGGTAACATTGATTTCGTTTTTTACCTGTGATATGCATTAAGGTTGCTTCACACATCACCGTGATCCGTCCGGGACGTCACCGGTCAGTGATTATTTTAACACTGAGAAGAGCCGGTACTGTGTGAATGTGTCCGTTGAAATTAATGTAACGATATATATTTTCACTGACACCGAATCACTGAGAGGAGAGTGACGGAGACGGACCGGTGACGTGCCGGACGGATCCCGGTAATGTGTGAATCAGACTTTATTGTATTAGAGGCGGGCAGCGGTTTTGCTGCTACATTTTCACAAAAACAGCGGCGCTACTTCTCAAAAAATATCATATATGCTATAAAATTGAAGTTATCATATTTATGGCTACGTACTGTGAAGAAATTTATTGCTGATCCCCTGAAGAAGATTACTCGCAAGGATAAGGAGAAAAAGTAGCTACGAGACATAACTTGTCCTTGATCACGAGGAACCCATTGGAAACCAGTGAAGCAGTTTCTAAGAGTGTCGGTGTGGAAACCTTCTAAAAACATCATAATTCGAATGTTACCAAGACTCTTTCGAAAGATACACAGGATGTTACTACGGGCGGAGAAGTATCTTTAAGGTACGTTTTGCATGTAGCGATAGTTAATTGCGAATAGGCGATTACCGCCGAGATATAATTCACTGTATTCCTATTACTGGACGATCATCGTTGAGCGATGATCGCAGCAATCGCTGCATACAAAACGTATCTTAAGACTGATTGCCAAACAGTACTGTTCACAGATAAAATGTGTACTGAACACTATTGTTGAAACCAAACAATGGAATTAGAATTAAAACCAAAACATTTATTAGTGAGTTGCAGAAGACCTTGGAACACTGAAAATTAGTAACTGATAGTAAAATTATTTTAAAGTCCGGAATCATTTTTGAATCATTTTTTCTTCTTAAAAAGGTACTCGCAATGGAGATGACAGCCAAATAGCGTAAGGCGTTGTGCAAGTTGATCGTATTAGGCTATTTTTTCTTAATATCAAATAGTCGTATTTCATAACATTATTTTGAAATCAGTTGATCGTACTGTAAATCAAAGCTTGAATGAATATCAGGTGATCGCACTGCGCGGATTGGTCTGAATATCACTTACAACTGATAAGCTACTGGGTCGTGCACTTGCTTCAACTTGTATCTAGATTCCTCAAATAAAGTTATCATTTTTAATTTTAGAAGAAGTGGCAGCGTTGTAGCCCAAAAAATCTTTAGCGCTTCTGAAAAAAGTAGTTACATTAGCAGACAAGTAGTACATTAAAAAGAGCGCCACTTCTAGCGCGCGCTACAAGCGGCACTATGCCCACCTCTGATTGTAAATCAAAATTCGCTTGATCTTCAATTCATAAATTTACTAAGATTTTCAGGAAGGAAGCCAATAACTCGAAATACATTATTGATTCATGTCATCATGTGCGATACACAGTTTTGAAAACAGCAAGCATCTATATTGACCTGCTTGTTCAAAATGATATTGAAATTCTGGTTGAAACACTGAACATTCAGATATCATGGACACAAATTAAAATAAAAGTTAAATAATAATTATACACTTTTTTACCTAAGTTAACTGCCCGATAAATACAACTAGCCCTATATTTAGCTGTAAATTTTTAATTCATTGCAAGCCTTCTTTAACTGTAACTCGAATCATTCGTATAGTTAGATAATACAACTGTAGGTGATGGGTACTGTTTACAAGTTGTGACAAAGTTACACAAGTTACTACAGCAATGTCAAAACAAGTACCTAAACTATAGATGCGTTTGATTAATTACTTAGCTCTATATAATGATATAATATTGTGATACAATGACACAATATTGTGATACAGTGACACAATATTGTGACACATTGACATAATATTGTGGCATGAGGACACAATATTATGTCACAGTGACTCGATTTTGTATCATTATGACTCGATTTTGTGTCATTGTATTACAATATTGCGTCACTGTGTCACAATATTGTGTCATTTTGTCACAATATTGTGTTACAGTGACACAATATTGTGTCACTGTAACACAGTATTGTAATATGACACAAAATCGAGTTATTATGTCACCATATTGTGTCACAGTGACACAACATGGTGACATAATGACAGAAAATTGTGCTACAATGACAAACAATATGTGATTACTGAACAGCGACTGAAGTTTGTTTGAGTGTTTGAAGCAAACAATATAAGAGACATATTGTGATACATTATCCGTATTAAATACTGTGTTATGTATTAAATACTGTGTTATGTATTAAATACTGTGTTATGTATTAAATACTGTGTTATGCATTAAATACTGTGTTATGTATTAAATACTGTGTTATGTATTAAATACTGTGTTATGCATTAAATACTGTGTTGTGTATTAAATACTGTGTTATGTATTAAATACTGTGTTATGCATTAAATACTGTGTTATGCATTAAATACTGTGTTATGTATTAAATACTGTGTTATGTATTAAATACTGTGTTATGTATTAAATACTGTGTTATGCATTAAATACTGTGTTATGCATTAAATACTGTGTTATGTATTAAATACTGTGTTATGTATTAAATACTGTGTTATGTATTAAATACTCTGTTATGTATTAAATACTGTGTTATGCATTAAATACTCTGTTATGCAACCCTTATTGTTGTTTAAAAGTGTCTTAGGATTTTCAGATTATGATGGGATTATATTCTTCATAATTAATCTCTTCAGAATTAATTGTTTATTATTCGTTTTCATAATCAAAGTAACTGATTTAATTAATGGCTATTAATTACACAGGAAATGAAATAAGGTACAGACCAGTTCGCTTCCATTTGACTCAAATAGAACTAGATACGTGCACTCGGTAGAGCGCATACCTTCGCCGCCACTAACGACCCGTTCTTTACCAAAATCTAATAAACTGGTAACTGGATAATGACCAATCGTCCCACAAAGTCGCATGCAATGTGGTTCAATACTTTTTGAATTATATGTAAATGACCTTGACCTTTGACCGGGTCGCTCTCAAAATTCTACCAGAAGGTCACTGGACATTGACCAATCGTTTCACCAAATTTCAGGCCATTTTATTGAATACTTTTTCAGTTATGCGAATAACAAGATGATAAATAAATAAATGCCGTCTATAATATGACCTTTCCGCATTCTGCGAAGGTAACTAAACACTCTCCAAAATATGAGCTTGTAGTTTGTGAGATTGTTTGTGTAGTCAGTTTAATTGTTAAAATAGATATACAGGGTAACCCACAATAAAGTGTACCCAAGTTTTAATTAATATAAATATCGTACACGTACAATCTTAAGCAATGACGGTGGTAGAATGGATACATGAAAAAAATCTAGTTACTAAATTTACTTCAACTCATTTTTTAACTACTTATAAATACGATATTTATATTAATTCTGAGTTGAGTACACTTTTTTGTGGGTCACCCTGTATAGTCAAGTTATTCTATATTTCTATTTATCATGATATACAGGGTGGCGCAAAAAAAAGGAAACCCATTTTCAAATTAGTTTATTTTACAAACTATCAAAGCTAAAAAATTTCAAAAAATACAGTTTTATTTTTTTACTTTTTCTGCATCTATCTTAATAATCAGTTAAGAGTTACGACAAAAATTAAACATCCTACAGTGGATTAAAAAAAGGCAAATATAAAGGGCTAGCCCGAGCACGAAATATATGAAAAAATCATAAGAGGTATAATTCATTTTATATGGATTTAAAAACATTAAATTCTACTAATTTTTTGTAACAAATAAGAGAAAATAAAACAAATAATTACCATATGAAAGTTGTTTTTTGAAGGTAAAATTGATATATCTATAAAATCATCTCGCCATTAATTTTTATCTCCTATTCGATACCCTCAAAATGCAGCTTTAAAAATAAAAGAGTTTTTGTTGCAACATTTTTTTAAACACTGTAAGTTTTACGCAGGTTCAACCTCATTTTGAACATTGCTCCACCAACTGTAAAACCATATTGACAACTGTTAATAAGTTCAAAACTGAAGAAACCACTTTAAATTTGAACAAAAAGTTATCATGTTGCAGGAGAAAAGAATGAACACAAGAAAACATTAATATTTCTCATGAACAGCTTATTGATAATACAAATATATAAATCAGATGGTAAGGATTAGATATCATTTAAGACACATTTCACTAAATTGTTAAACACTGTTTGAGATATCACCTTTTCAAGATGAATGTAAGGCTCAAACTCTTAGAACTGATTTACCGAACCGTCTAAATTTTGCAAAATGGTTTCTGCAAAAACATGCACATTTTGTAGAAGATATCGTGATTGGTAACAATAACGTTAATGAATGAAAAATAGTATGATTTAATATTTACTTCTACCATATGGAATTAAATTATTCCTATTATGAACTTTTTTGCGTATTTCGTGCTCGCGCAAGCCGTTTTTATTTACTTTTTTTAAATTCGCTGTAGGATGTATAATTTTTGTCGTAACTTCTAACAGATTATCAAGATAGATGTAAAAAAATAAAACTGTGTTTTTAGAAATTTTTTAGCTTTGATAGTTTGTAAAATAAACTAATTTGAAAATGGGTTTCCTTTTTATTGCGCCACCCTGTATAGTGGATACTCAAAAAAAAGAGTAAATTTAGAATATAAAAGTTTAGAACCTATCTTCCTAGAAAAAAAACAGTTCACAACATAGTTCTAACATAGGCCTACCGAAGTACAATCAGTACAATAAATATCTAGGCCTATTCATTGAACAACAGTCTAATGGATATAGAAACATACATTTTAGATGGTATTTTAACGGTCTTTGCGATAGTTTGGCTCTGATTAGTGAACAGGATATAGGTATTTATTGGAATTCAACACCCATAATAAATAATATTTTATTTCAGAGTTATTGAAAAAACATATACATATACAAACATATACATATAAAAATATATGTATACAGTAATTCATGTTGAATTTATAGTTCATAACAACAGTGTATAGGTAATACTCTTCATATTCATATATCTTTATTATCTTTATTATCTTCATTAACAGATTCTCTTAAGGTATCCATAATACGTTATCTTTTCAATGCTAATTTTTATTAGTAGATACTATCAGAAGGTATCAGTGATACATTGTTAAATTTAGGTCATTTCAGAATGTGCGCCATTTTATAAACTGGGTATTTTCAAACTGCGTCATTTCACAAACTTCATCCTTTCATTAAATGCGTCATTCCATAAACTGCGTCACTTCCTAAACTAGGTCACTTCATAAAGTGCGTCAATTCACATTTCGGGCCATAAGGCACGTAAACAAGTACCTAAATTGTATATACTATAATACCACATGTTATTCATTCACACACACATACAATATCAATCAGTTTATTTATCGATCGCATGATAAAAGCATACAACAAGAAAAAAAAATTATTCACCTAATATTTACTATGACTTTTAAATAACTAGACTATATAAAAAAGAGCAAAAGAAGGTTTGATCGATTAAGCACATTGGTAGCCAACGAGGTGGCTATTTGGGCAACAATACAGTATTGAAAGGTAGTTATGGTAAGTTCCGAATTACCGGTCAGTTCCACATCTTCAGTCATATAAGACCGAAGATGTGGAACTGACCGGTAATTCGGAACTTACCCTATATTCATTCAGTCACATATGAATAAACAGAAATAGCAGGGAATAATTATCAATATAGATTATCAATAATTTGAAGATGACTTTTAATAAACTATTGGAGAACTTGAACCAAATAATGAGCGAATATTATTTTGACATTATTATTATAAACAGATATTATTTAGATGTTTTTATTATAATTAGTAGCGTATATTATTTAGAAAATATGTTACATATTCAAATAACTCATTAAAATTTGAACATTTTATTAGTAATAAGGACTCATATTAATCTCAAAAGGAGAATAAATACAAGGGACTGGAAGAAGCAGTCAGACAACAATCCACCTACCACCATTCTTTGACAATGCTCATGGATGCAGTAAAGCTATTTAGAGCAACTACAGACATTGAAGACCCAAGTTTCGAATATCTGCTCGGCAGTTCAACTTTATCTAATTACACAAAGAGTGTTTCAGCTGCGTAAACCGAGTCAATTGAAAGTAATTAGTACCTTTAATTGTCACACCTCAATAGAGTGAAGCTGTGCCTATCCAGGGAAAAAATGGTGTTATTTGGAAGGGAAATAAAATTGAATGAGTTTTGGATGGTAAATAAAAATGAATAATTTTTTGGAAAATATTAAAGATGCCCTCCACTCTTTTTTTTTATTACTCTATTCATTACAACTAAGGTTACTGATTATAAAACTGCAAACCATTTCAAATTTGGCTCTATAGTTTTATTATAATATATGAAATTTAAGATTTTATCCGTTCTTTCTTCCATCCTCTGAATTTTAAGCGAAAAAAGGATTCATTGAATCTTGAAAAATTCAAAACCATAATAAAGCTTTTAGACATATTATAAATAGCTACCTATACCGGTATCTAAATACCATTACCATAAAAAAACATAGAGTACCTAAAAGTGAACCTATGTACCTAATTACCATTAAATTTACGATAATACGTGATAAGTTGGAATGCTGACTTGTTCTTCTGTTGAATCTTAGAAAGAGTGAAAGTGGAATGTGAATATTTCTTATATAATTAATTAAGAACAGAATACTTGATAATTTCTTTTCTGTTAACTGTGATATGTTATATAACCTTAACTCTACAAATTTAAAGCAATTCCAGATTTTTTTTAATTTACTATGGCGAGGACCTTCAATGAAAATGAGTGATATTAGGTACTGTAAGTACTGGATTAGTACAATTATGTCTACAATAATCCAGTACTTTAATTGTAAGTAGTGGATTAGTACAATTATGTCTACAATAATCCAGTACTTTAATTGTAAGTACTGGATTAGTACAATGATGTCCACAATAATCCAGTACTTTAATTGTAAGTACTGGATTAGTACAATGATGTCCACAATAATCCAGTACTTTAATTGTAAGTACTGGATTAGTACAATGATGTCCACAATAATCCAGTACTTTAATTGTAAGTACTGGATTAGTACAATGATGTCTACAATAATCCAGTACTTTAATTATAAGTACTGAATTAGTACAATGATGTCTACAACAATCCAGTACTTTAATTGTAAGTACTGGATTAGTACAATGATGTCTACAATAATCCAGTACTTTAATTATAAGTACTGGATTAGCACAATGATGTCTACAATAATCCAGTACTTTAATTGTAAGTACTGAATTAGTACAATGATGTCTACAACAATCCAGTACTTTAATTGTAAGTACTGGATTAGTACAATGATGTCTACAATAATCCAGTACTTTAATTGTAAGTACTGAATTAGAACAATGATGTCTACAATAATCCAGTACTTTAATTGTAAGTACTGAATAAGGACAATGATGTCTACAATAATCCAGTACTTTAATTGTAAGTACTGAATAAGGACAATGATGTCTACAATAATCCAGTACTTTAATTGTAAGTACTGAATAAGGACAATGATGTCTAGAATAATCCAGTACTTTAATTGTAAGTACTGAATAAGGACAATGATGTCTACAATAATCCAGTACTTTAATTGTAAGTACTGGATTAGTACAATGATGTCTACAATAATCCAGTACTTTAATTGTAAGTACTGAATAAGAACAATGATGTCTACAATAATCCAGTACTTTAATTGTAAGTACTGAATAAGGACAATGATGTCTACAATAATCCAGTACTTTAATTGTAAGTACTGAATTAGTACAATGATGTCTACAACAATCCAGTACTTTAATTGTAAGTACTGGATTAGTACAATGATGTCTACAATAATCCAGTACTTTAATTGTAAGTACTGAATTAGAACAATGATGTCTACAATAATCCAGTACTTTAATTGTAAGTACTGAATAAGGACAATGATGTCTACAATAATCCAGTACTTTAATTGTAAGTACTGAATAAGGACAATGATGTCTACAATAATCCAGTACTTTAATTGTAAGTACTGAATTAGTACAATGATGTCTACAACAATCCAGTACTTTAATTGTAAGTACTGAATAAGGACAATGATGTCTACAATAATCCAGTACTTTAATTGTAAGTACTGAATAAGAATAATGATGTTTACAATAATCCAGTACTGTAAGTTCAATTGTTCTTTAATTATGTTTCTATCAAATTAAAAACCAATAAGTTTACTTAAAGAAGATCAATTATGATATCTTAAAGAAGACCAATTATGATCAATAGTTCAATTATTCAAATTAAAATTACTCTATTTCTCTTCCACAAGCCAGTACTTATAATCCAATAGACAAACACTATCACTGTCCAAAGTTTTCTATAACACCTGAACATTCATTTCGTTTAATCTGGTGGTCTATAAATACGGTACTTTGGAGAAGTTCTAGATGAGCGTTTAATTAATTAATAACTCGATGCTACACAGGTCATGGAAGATGCAACTTGTTGGTTAAGTTTAATAGTTGTGACGGCTTAGTCAGAGCTAATCCCAGCAATTATAAGTTGTTAAGCTGCTTTCTTGGTCTATATTAATTGACGTACTTATATGGGAGCACGGAAGAGAAGTCGTTAAAGAAAACGACGTGTTTTATACTGTACTAGTGTACTTTGCCATTCAAAATAACGGGTTTTCAATAGGTATTTAAAATACGTTATTAGGTTACTTTTAGTGAATTCAATTAGAATTTATTTCCGCATGAGCTGATACCATATTTTATAGATAAAATAAATATAAAAATTGAATGGAAATATGGAAATTTAAATTGCGGTCTTTATATTTAATATTCGTCGTATAAATAAATAATCACACGACGGGTATCATTAGGATGGATACGGTAAAATCATGACTGCCAAATGCGAATTAATAACCAGATGTAAATAAGTTATTATTAAAAGATGCTTTAAGCTTTAAAATATATTAATTGAAAAGAGAACACAAAGAGAAATATATAAACTCAGTTCGTTTCCATGATACCAGCATGGATACCTGCAGGTATCATGGATACGAACTAAAATTCCGAGTCCTATTGATATATATATATAATTACATCGAAGTATTCAAAAGTGAAACATACTGTACGTTTTAAGAATTAATATTCATAAACACATTATAATTCATGGACGTGTTCTTTGCAGTTCTGTTGAAGGTTAAACAAAAATTAAAACAATGACATGAACGACAACAGAAGTTTCTCATTTTTCCGTGCGCTAGACTGACACATCGGAAAGCAATTCCATTATATGCGATCACAATAGCAACAGACTGGGCATAATTAAGTGTTTCAGCTTTGAAAAAACTGCGAGTCAACCTGACTCATCGTTTGAGTCAAGTCAGCAAAACTCCAATGTTGGAGTCTTTTTTCTAGATTGACTCTACCTGAGTCAATCTGACTATGAATTAGGAGTCAATAGGACTCTTGTTTATGGGTAAAATATAAGTATGAGTCAAAGTGACTCATCGTTTGAGTCAAGTCTGCAAAGCTCCAATGTGGGAGTCCTTTTCTTGATTGACTCTACATGAGTCAATCTAACTATGAATTAGGAGTCAATATGACTCTTGTTCATTAGTAAAATATCAGGATGAGTCAAACTGACTCACATTGTTAAGCTGGTTTTGGGACAGACTGAAAACTCAAATTTCGAGTCAGTTTGACTCGCATAATTTAGTGTTTCAGAGAATTTAGAGTTTGCAGCTGCAGTCGTGGAAGTTATCTCACTTTAACTTCTGTTCACAGACTATGAATTCATAATAGTTAATACGTAAGTTTCCGCCTTTTGTATTGGCTGGTTTGGAGTCTTTTTGTATCGATGGAATATTAAACATTGGGAGCGACCCTGACGGGAATTTATGTTGGGGTGGTAGAAGTTCTAAATCTTCTATGGTCCCACAATTACTTTTTCTTATTGTAGGTAAAAAGAAATATAAATTAAAACAACAATTCTAATTTTAACTTTTCAACATTCTAATTTTATTTTTCAACATTCTAATTTTAATTTTCAACCTTCTAATTTTAATTTTCAACATTCTAATTTTAATTTTCAACATTCTAATTTTAACTTTTCAACATTCTAATTTTATTTTTCAACATTCTAATTTTAATTTTCAACCTTCTAATTTTAATTTTCAACATTCTAATTTTAATTTTCAACATTCTAATTTTAATTTTCAACATTCTAATTTTTAATTTTCAACATTCTAATTTTAACTTTTCAACATTCTAATTTTAATTTTCAACATTCTAATTTTATTTTTCAACATTCTAATTTTTAATTTTCAACCTTCTAATTTTTAATTTTCAACCTTCTAATTTTAATTTTCAACATTCTAATTTTAATTTTCAACATTCTAATTTTAATTTTCAACATTCTAATTATTTTAATTTTCAACATTCTAATTATTTTAATTTTCAACTTTCTAATTATAACTTTTCAACATTGTAATTTTAACTTTTCAACATTCTAATTTTAACTTTTCAACATTCTAATTTTAACTTTTCAACATTCTAATTTTAATTTTCAACATTCTAATTTTAACTTTTCAACATTCTAATTTTAATTTTCAACATTCTAATTTTAACTTTTCAACATTCTAATTTTAACTTTTCAACATTCTAATTTTAACTTTCCAACATTCTAATTTTAACTTTTCAACATTCTAATTTTTAACTTTTCAACATTCTAATTTTAAATTTCCAATATTCTAATTTAACTTTTCAACATTCTAATTTTAAATTATCAACCTTCAAATCTTAATTTGTATTGTGACACATTATTCAATTTTAATTTTAATTTGTATCCGTGATACCTTGGGGTATCACGGATACATTTTCCTCTAAGGTACGAAGGAAGGACCACAAAAGAATTTGTGATGGATGAGCATTACTGGTAATTTCTGTGATTTACGGAGATGATAGGAAATTTTAGAGGAGAGATGAGCAATTCGAAAAATTCATAGATCTGGAGATTACGATTCCAACCATCGAGGAAAGGATAGTAGGGTAAGTTCCGAGTTATCGGACAGTTCCACATTTTCGAGCATTAAAATACATAATTATAATTTAACTCGTTATTTTAATGATTATAATGTTTTTTAAATGACAGAAAATGTGGAACTGTTCGACAAATCGTAACTTACCCTACTCGTTCATTTTTTAAATGTGCACATAAAATCATTCATAATACTTTTTAATGTGCAAATTAAAATATTATTTGTTCTCACTAATAATAATTATAAAATAATAATAAACAAACAACATTTAAAATAATAAACTCAACTAATAAATTAACCAATATTACAATAAATTTATTGACATGTCCCAACTATTCTTTAGTCATAATTTCCCATACACAGAATGAACAATAAATTGATATATTCTCCAACAGACAATAGCCTCTTATCTACCACGAACACTCAAACATAAGATAGCATAGTAGATAAAACAAGAACACACGATTGAATTGTACCAAGTGAAATATCACTTGTCACAGTACTATCAGTATAGATATCAAGTATCTGTAACTGTCGGTATTGAACTATTCGACCAATTACGATAGGTAGTAGAACTCCTCTATAGTGAAATAAACTCTATAGTGAATGTAGAGTACTGAATAATAAAGTAGCCTCTATAGTGAATTTTCTTTAGTCTGCCATGAATTGCCATTAGTTTTCTAAAAACTGAAGGCAAATCATGGTAGACTAAAAAAAATTAGTTCTCTATACAGGCTACTTCTTTACTCAGGACACTACATTCACTATACAGGATCTCATTATAGAGGAGTTCTATACTATACCAGTATCGATGTTATTATATATCTATAAATATCAAATATCAAATATCAAATAAATATCAAATAATAGAATACAAATTACTTTCAGAAATTATTCTATGTGTTTTTCATTAATTTGGAGATACTATAATAATTGACATTTAAAAATAATTAAAATATAATAAGAAACGGAATACTAGTGTAAGTTACGAATTATCGGTCAGTACTCCATCTTCGGTCATATAAGAAAAAACAATATAAAATTATTATTATTACACAGTGTTATCTAATAATAATGTTTTTTTTTTCTTATATGTCCGAAGATGTAGTTCTGAACGATAATTCGTAACTTACCCAATATTCAATACCATCAATTAATAGCTATATTGATCATAGCCAATCACTATATATATTCATGGTATTTTAAGATAAAATGTCATAATTTAGGACATTATCCTTGAGACTGTCCGACGATAAACTACAATCATTTATAGAGGAATAAATTACGATTGATTCTTTTGTTCATTATGAGTAATAATAAAGTTTTTTTAATAATATTTATGTATTTGTATATTATCTTAATCTATTGATAAAGTGTTTATATCAAACTTATGATGGGACAATATTTCCCACCAGTAATGTACATCACAGACTATTGGGACAATATATCCCAATAGAATATGAATGTTATTAGTGGGACATATTTAGCCCATTCGGCGCAAAAGGCTTAAGTCATCTGCAATAGACTATATTTCCATCAATATGTGATTTTAATTGAAAAATACTGTCTTATAAATATTCTCTGTTAATTAATGCAGGGGAAGTCTGCTGTTAAAATTATTTTCATTTCATTATTATTATTTCATTTCATTATTATTATTTCATTTCATTATTATTATTTCATTTCATTATTATTATTTCATTTCATTATTATTATTTCATTTCATTATTATTTTCAATATTATCGTGTTCGTTTATATATCAGATATTGCACGTTTTATTTGTTTCAATAATGTGCTATTGAAATCCGTATAAAATAGATACCTGAAGAGGTTCAAAATCAACAAACTTCTGCTGCAAGAATTGAAAAAGTTCGTGAACTCTTTTATTGCCCGGTTATTCAATACACTTGTATAAGACAATTTTGATTAGAAGAATTTCAGAAGAGCTTTCAAATTGCCTAAATTAGAATCGGTTTAAAGTTCGGGTCAGAGGAGCTAAATTATATCTCAAAAGATCAAGAAAAGATTTTCAGTAAAACTGAAAGTTCTATTTAAAAGTATATTAAATAAAGAGGACTTCAGAGAAATAGAAAAATGAAAAGTGGCTGCAATGATATTACTACGCCAAAAACTATTCGGTGTCAGGCTTCTGGATGCAGAAAAGCTACTCCGAGAATACAGTCCAGTATGTGATAGATAAATCTATTCAATACTACAAAATTACAAATATTGTACTGATTAGGATAGATAATAATTTGTATAAAAAGAGTCCTGCAAGATATTTATTCTTCATGTTTCCTATTATTTTTAAATCTTCCATAATTTGTCACCGCTTACCCAGACTAGTTTTAAAATATCTACTAACATTACGTAATTAGTAAAGATCATTTATGAAATGTGAAATAAATTTCAATCATATTCCATAAAGATCGTTATCTCCCCAATAATGTTAAGAGTCAATAGATATAAGTATACACCAATCAATATAAATATAACCATTTACAACAAAAGAAACTTATTTCAACAATAAAAACTTCAAAAATATGGATTGAAGTTATAGCGTGGCTGAAAGGATAATCAAAAGATACAAATATTTTATCAGATATAATGCAGTCAAAATGACTACTTGGCAGTTCTAAACTGTGAAGAAAAAAATATGCAGATGCATTTTTCTCTGACTGTAGAATGTTCCTAGGGTCCATTTTTTTCCATTCACTACACAACTCAGGGTAGAACCCCTGGGGGGTCTAGTTTAACCCTTAAGAGACTGACTGAGGAGTTTAAGCTCGACAAACCGAATTCATTCAATATAATAACACTATTTCCATCAATCTTGGGTAAATAAAATTCTGCCCAGTACATTGATATGATAAAAGCTATTAACTGACAAAAAAATCATATAATTCGAGCCGCTGGTTTCCTGAATATCATTGTGTAAATAATCCTCTCAAATTTTGTCAGTCCAATTAGGGTTAAGTTTTAACCCTTTCTATCCCAAGAGGACGTACCAGACCCCTTTCATATGACGTACTTTGTGTGATAATTTAGACAGATTTTCCTAATACAACTGGTTAGAACCATATGTTTATTCTCCCATATATTAGAACACATGTGTACGCTTACATAACTTAAGCACTATTGAGACTTATTTTCTTTCTTTCTATTTTTTTATAGTTTTGTAAATTTTTCTCTATATAGTACAAGGATATTTTTAAAATATTTGTTTTTAAGTGATATTAATTCGGAATATGAATGGTTAAATGTAACGAAAACAATATAATTATTTATAAGCGAAAAACTTATATATCTAATGGCGGTGAGCGCTTTTTGTGAATTTCATACCTACGTTGAGTTATCAGTGATAGACACTAATGTTAATAGTCCGATAGCTGCTATCTACTGATAAAGATTACTAGCTTGTAGAGTATCTATTTTCATTGTGTGTTCTTTGCCTTGCTTTCATACGGACATAAACTGAAGACCTAGCAAAACTGTGAGTAAAACAATAACTTAAATTAATGTAGTTATTCTAATTTCCATAATTAATTGAATAATATCAGATATTTGTGATGTATCGTTTAGAACATTTAGAACTTTATCAATGAATTTCACAAGTTCAAATTCAGTGGAACAGCCTTGTAAAACAGCTCTATCTATACACGAGTATGCTTATAGATCCCTCAATAATGATATTTAAAAGATTAAGTGATGCCTAGTTATTACTCCTCTTTTAGTGCAAACTAAATTGTGTATCGTCCCTATATAAAGGTATATTCTACTAGATTTTGTCCTTGGGAACCGCAATTTCAAAATAAAATGTAAAACAAGAGAAATAATAAAAACTGTCATTTTCTGTTCAAGCTTTCGATTTATTCAAAAATCATCCTTTTTGAATAAATCGAAAGCTTGAACAGAAAATGGCAGTTTTTATTATTTCTCTTGTTTTACATTTTATATTCTACTAGGGTCACACAGGTAAATTGCGGCCCTTTAATTTTTAATTGCGGCCCCTTCATTAGAGTCTCTAAGACATTCTGAAGCAAAATTACATTAAAATGTTGCATAGCTATCAAAATTTATTACTTTATATTTTTAACGAGTGTTTCGAAGCTATAACGTTTCTGTTGTTAGAGGTCGCAGTTAGTTAGTGTGCCGCTATTTACCTGCTTGACCCTATATAGTGTTCTTTCCCGTTAAAATAAAGAGTTCATCACGTACTATCAGAGAAATAAGTCTTATCAAATCACTGTTTTCTAATTAACATCGCAAATTTGCGTTAGGTCATATTTTACCCGGTATTTATTTATCATCTTGTTATTCGCGTAACTGAAAAATTGTTCAACCAAATTGCCTGAAATTTGGTGAAACGATTAATCAATGTCCACTGACCATCTGGTAGAAAGGTCAAGGTCACGGTCATGTATAACTCAAACGTATTCAACCACATTGCATGAAACTTGGTGGGGGAATCGGTCAATATACAGGAACCATTTTGTTAGATTTCAGGAGAGATCGGTTAAAAGGTCAAAAATCAAGGTAAAGGCCATTTATAACTCAAAAAGAATTCAACCAAATTGTCTGAAACTTGATGGGACGATTGGTCAATGTCCAGAAACCACCTGGTAGAATTTTAGGAGCGATCCGGTCAAGGGTCAAGGTTAAAGTCATATATAACTCAATAACTCAAAAATTAGTGAACCATGTTGCTTGAAACTTGGTGAGACGATTGGTCACTATCCAGTTACCAGTTGATTAGATTTTAGGAGAGAACGGGCCAAAGCGGCGGCGAAGGTATGCACTCTACCGAGTGCACGAAATCTAGTTTACCATCATTATCAAATCCTACAAATTTGTCATCGTGTACCCAGACCAATTTTTAAAATATCTACAAACATTAGAATTAGTTGAGTTACTTTTTGGAAATGTGAAATTAGAAAACAGTGAAAAAAATCATTACAGACACACTTTCCTCTGACTGTACATGCCTCAATATTCAGAAATGTTCTGTAAAAATGCTGGAAACAAGAAAAATCGGTGCTAGTTTGGTATGCGATCTGAGTGTCATTTACTAGTTTGGTATGCGATCTGAGTGTCATTTACTGGTTTGGTATGCGATCTGAGTGTCATTTACTGGTTTGGTATGCGATCTGAGTGTCATTTACTGGTTTGGTATGCGATCTGAGTGTCATTTACTGGTTTGGTATGCGATCTGGTTAGAATTTATCACCAAATATAAAGGGTATATTTATACGAGATACATAATATAATATATTATTTACTTAAATAATTATATACCATTTACATATGCAAAGACTTAGTATGGAAATACATAGCAAAAAATGTCATTATATAAACTTCATCCTACTTAACATATATTAATACAACGTAAAATAGGCAATTAATATATGAATATACATCTCTAATGATACATCTCATCTAAATTGTTTATTTTGTATCACAGATACTCAAACAGAAAAATTACCATATTAAAATAAAAATACTAATGCATTAAATTATCAGATCACAAAAACCTCACAGATCGCATACCAAACTAACACACAAAATATCTAACCAAATATTTTCATTCAATTAAACTGGTAATTCAAACAGCGCGATGTATAGCATGAACAAAAATTTGCATGATGACTATTCATGAATGTTCAAAAATTAATGTTGATAATGTCACTCTATTCCCAAGATAGGAAATGTTTACTCAGACATTTTAAAAAGTTCTGATTCTTTAAATATTAACACTAATGGATTCCATGATAATACTGCATAAATAAAGTCCGAATCTCCTTAGAATTCACTTCAAAAACAAACTAATTTTCATATTGGATTTCCAACCATTTTAATCGTGTTAAAAATTGTGGCTCTGAGAGACGAATACAAAAAAAAACAATATAATAGTAATTTAATGGTATATACCAATAAAATTAAGAAAATCATAAAAAAGTAATAAAAAGAATATTGCAGGTACCATAGATATTTAATAAGATAGATAATTAAATTAACATTATTATACCGTTTTTTCTTATATGACTGAAGATGTGAAACCGATCGATAATTTCTGAATGATTCCTGGCCATAATAAAGCTGATAGACATATAAATTACCTAATGCCAATACCGTTACCTAAATACTGTTACCCTACAAAGACATTAGGTACCTATAAGTGTACCAGATTACCACTAAATCAACAATAGCACGTGATAACGAATTTGTATCCCGTTCTTGTTCTTCTATTGCATCTAATAGAAATGTCGGACAGAGAAGGTTCAGTGTGAATATTTTATAAATAATTAATTACGAAGCGAATACTTGATCATTTTCTTTCTGTCAACTGTGATATGTTATATACGTAACCTTAGCTTTGCAAATTTAATGCATTCTAGAGAAATTTTAATTTAGAGTGGACGGGACATTTAAGTCTTTCGAAATATAATTAATTAACTTAGGTATGGTTTAAAGGTACTAGCACAAAATGCCTACAGACAAAACGCCTAACTGACAAAACGCCAAACGGACAAAATGGCTAACGGACAACACACATTTTAGTATTCATAATTTCAACTCTTTCTGTTATTGTTCTTTAATATAATCATTATAAAACGAGACTGAATTCCCTTAGGCCCTCTTCACACTTACGTTTCTCAACGCCGCTTTTAAAAAAACGCTCATGGCACAAAGTTTAGCTGCAATTGATTTGAGAAACGCAAGTGTGAAGGGGGCCTTAGAATCATTAATAGCGTATCAGAACTAACGTACATACACATTGAAATTACCTTACTTGCTCTTTGAATTTCAAAAACAACTATAAACATCACCATAGATTGAAAATGATTAGAGCTATCCAGTAAAATATACACTATCACTGTTTTAAAATGAAAATAGTATAAGATGATTATAGATATCTAATAATAAAGTTAAAATAGAGAAAAAGGATTACATTCAAATTATTTGTTGAATAGAACAAACACTTTAGTAAAAATTACATAACAGCGAAACAAGACAGTGTTTACACTAAGTACAAGTAATCAAGTTAAATTTGACTATGAATTAATAATCTCTCACTTATAGTTTCCACTTGGTCTCACTGATTGATAATTAGGAATATTTTTCCCATATTCCAATACTGGAAATAAGTTTACAATGCATTTTAGGCATTTTGTCAGTAAGGCCTTTTGTCCGTTAGGCATTTTGTCCGTTAGGCATTTTGTCCGTTAGGCATTTTGTCCTTAGGCGTTTTTTCCGCTCACGGGTTTAACTTAAAGGGGGTTTAACGTCTGCTTTAACCTAGTAGAGTGTTTAACCTCTGCTTGGGAACCATAGGCCATATCGCTGACGACAAAAAGATAACAAGAAGGAGAAAGTTTCTGTCTAGAGGGTATAGTTTGATCGCTTGGCTGATGGTATATCAGACACACTGACTAACTACACTCAGGAGACTGCCATGGAATGGATGACGTCACGCTAGGGAGAATCTCAACAGAGCTTGGCGGAGGTAGCTCATGATTAGGAAAGTAAGTTTAGGGTTTGAGATACAAAGCTTATGATTAGGAAAGTAAGTTTAGGGTTTGAGATACAAAGCTTATGATTAGGAAAGTAAGTTTAGGGTTTGAGATACAAATCTTATGATTAGGAAAATAAGTTTAGGGTTTGAGATACAAATCTTATGATTAGGAAAGTAAGTTTAGGGTTGAGAAAGAAAACTTAGGATTAGGAAAATAAGTTTAGGGTTGAGATACAAAGCTTATGATTAGGAAAGTAAGTTTAGGGTTAAGAAAGAAAGCTTAGGATTAGGAAAATAAGTTTAGGACTTGAGAAAGAAAGCTTAGGATTAGGAAAATAAGCTAAAGATTTAAAAAGAAAGCTTATGATTAGAGATATAACCATAGGAGAGGTATCGTTTATTATGATTTGGAAAATAACTTGTGGTTTAACAAAGGTGGCTAGTGATTAGAAATGAGTTTAGAAAGAAAAGCGTTGTATTTAGGTGAGGAAATAAGAGTTTATGAATTATGAATCATAGCTTGAATATTAGAATTAATATTTAAAAAAAATAGTAATTAGACAAACTCTCCTTACATCTAAAGTTTAAAAACATAAAATAGTGTTAGAAATTAAAGCATATATACATATTGTTCATAATATATAAAAGAAATTAAAGTACAAATTCACATAGTAAATAATATATACAAGAAATAAGAGTTCAAATGTGCACAAACTGATACGAGGACAGATGTTACAATCACAGAAAATAAAAGTTCGAATGACGTACTTAGATACGGTTACATTACCAGTAGAGAGATAAATATTGAGGTAATAACTAGGGTTGTGACAATATGCGTTTAAAATCATAGATCCCGAAAGTATTGTAGACGAAGAGAATTAAACACTATTGAATGGTTCTAAACCAGCGGTATATAGTATTCGATACCATTTCTTTTCGTTTCGTCTATGATATTCTCAAGATCTATGATTTTAAATGCATATTGTCACAATCCTAGTAATAACGCATGAATTATAGTTACTAAGGTAGGCTAAGTTCAGAGTTATTGGACGGTTTCACATTTTCAATCATATAAAAAAAACTGTATAATAATTATAACTTGAACTCGTTATTTCAATGGGTATCAATGAATAGTTGGATACCAATTAAAATAATGTAAACAGGTTAAATTATATAGTTTTGCAATATATGATCGAAACTTTGAAGCCGTCCGATAACTCGAAACTTATCCTATATATATTTTTTTCCTATATATAATTTATAATTTACTATATATAACTATGCAACATCAAGAGTTACATAACAGTTTTGAAGGAATACATATTTCAAATTTTTAGTTACAATATAAGATAGAATAGGGTAAGTTCTGAATTAGCGATCAGTACTACATCTTCGGTCATATTAGAAAAAAAAAAAATGTAAAATTGTTATTATTACACAGTGCTATCTAATACTTCTGCAAACCCGGGTTTGCAGAAGTATTAGATAGCACTGTGTAATGATAACAATTTTTATATTGTTTTTCTTTTAGACCGAAGATGTAGTACTGATCGCTAATTCAGAACTTACCCTAAACAATATGAGACAATAATATGAAGTAGAATAAACAGTAGAATATTCTATTTTGTTTGCAACAACACTTAACGTAACTTTACCTTGATCCAGTGTTCTTGTGACTGCACGTGCCTGAATGGTGATGTGTGACCCTGTGGAAAAGAAAAGTTTGAAAGTTGTAAAATATAGAGAAATTTGAATGAATTCAATACAATAGTCAACTAGAACGGGCACTCGGTAGAGCGCATACCTTCACTGCAACTTATAAATGACCTTGACCATCCAATTATCCTTGAGTCATAAAGGACCTTGACCTCAATCTTTGATTCCTTCGCTCCCAAAATCTAATACACTGGTTTCTGGATATTGACAGATCGTCCAACTAAATTTCAGACAATTTGGTTGATTATTTTTTTGAGTTATTAGTTATAAATCTGCTTGACCTTGACCTTTGACCAGATCACTCCCAAAACTCTACCAGATGGTTCCTGGACATTGTCCAATCGTCTGACCAAATTTAAAGCAATTTGGTTTAATATTTTTTAATTTAGGCGAATAACATAAGATAAATAAATAAATAAATAAATGAATAAATACCGCCTAAAGCATTATATTCTTCAATTTCGCGAAGGTAATAAATATAATACCAATTGTAATTTGATTATGAAAAATCCCAAGTCACATGTTTTTAGGGCAACATCGTCCTAATATTGCTACAACATTATCCTAATATTGCTACAACATCGTCCTAATATTGCAACAACAATGTCTCAAAATTGAAACAACAACGTCCCAAAATTATTACAACAATGTCCCAAAATTGTTACAACAATGTCCCAAAATTGTTACAACAATGTCCCAAAATTGTTACAACAATGTCCCAAAATTGTTATAACA